>PVKA01001647.1:60758-91346 GCA_004027165.1 Ctenomys sociabilis | reverse complement strand
AATGCTAAGTAAATATTTATGATACAGTATCATTTAGGAATATGGTAAGAAATAGAAGTATTTGCATGTTCTGTAAAAATGTAATGTATTGTTTTAATAATTTTCATTTGTGGTTGATTGAATCCAACTATTCAAAAGGCCAGTTTACATAATGTCCTTCACAGGGGCTCTGGATGCAGTATCGCACTCCAATCAATTTAATTTAATTTAAAATGGTGAATGATCTAAAGCTCTAGCTTTGAGATATGCATCTGTTCTTTTTCTCCAGAAAAGTACAACATGCTCTGTGTTTCATTTTGGGGGCTACCATTCAGCTTCCTTTGCAACTTTACAGATTAGTAAAAAATTAGATATAGGCCCTGAATTTATATATATCTTATTAAAGAGGGACCATTTCAGTATCAAATGAATTTTTGTCAAAATTGCAAGCATTGAATGGTAGGTGCAGTTTGGCCCCATACACATTAATACTATTTTTTTTTTTTAAACTGGGAATTGAACTCAGGACTTGCACTTGCCAGGCAGGTGCTGTGCTGCTGAGATATATCCCCAGCCCTACAGCAATACTGTCTACAAGAATGTGTTTCCAGGATTTCTTACAATAATGCACCTTTCCTCATTTATTTTAGCTTTTGAATACAGGCTAGTTGTGAGATTTGGACATTACAAAAATTTATTTTTTAAGATGTACTATATGCAACATGCTGATCCTGGGGATTTATCTGTTTCTCTTTCTAAAGTTTATTTAGTTATTTAACTGTTACAAATTTTACAAGTCATCCTGACTTGAAGCAAATGAATAGAGGGAGGAAAAAATAGGAAATGTAATATTGGGTCAACTTTCAAGAACTAAAGATCTGTTCAATCAAACAGATGAAAAGAGTGTTTTGGTGATTAGGCACATAGACATGTTGGCATGACTGGTTTGTCTGGTTAATTTAAATAAACAATTCCTAGAATGTGTCCGCTGAGCGCAAGGCTACCAAAATGATCACCTCATCTCTCTCACCTAGTATAAAGCATGCATCCAGCCCACCGCCCATTGGAGCATCACAAGGCTATGATAGAATGCTGCTTCAATTCCACTGGACTCATGCATGCTATGTTTAGTCAGGCTTTTGTGCCCACTTGTCCGATTTCAGATGAACATTTGTATAGATATTAACAGTGTTAGTCCTGTTTTATGTCAGCTTCTTTTGCGGAAAGCATTTGAGTCTTTCATGAATAAATCTTCCCTGTTTAGGAACTGAATGTCAGTAACTCTTGACTCCACTCTCTCTCCTAATGGTTCTTAAATTTTCCAAGCTAAAATATCTCCATCAAACTTGACAGAGAGTTTTGCAGGGTGTAATAGTCTAGGCTGAAATTTGTTTTCATACAGGGTTGTGTTTTCCTTTGAATGTGATCTGCTTCTTCTCTTTTTTTTTTTATTTTATTGAAGTACAAATAGCAATGAGACAGTTTCAAGACACATTAAAGGGACAGATTTGATAAATTAATACATTGAAAACTGTTTTCATAATGTTTTGGTATCATACATGCCACATACATGATATTATATTTACAGACATTATTATAGCAGATGTCTCTTATCAGTAAATGAAGAGAGTATAGCTATATACTTATCTTATTTTTTATACCTGAATTATATCACAGATTTGCTAATTAATTCTTTCTACCTTGTTATTTTCCTAGTGGTTGTGATAGCACTAGAAGCCGACATAATATCTTGTCCAACCACTATTAGTGCAAACCTTGCTTCTCATAGAATTATGCAGAAGCATGGCATATTTATCCTAACTGTACTGTGTATACACACATCATGATTCTTCCTTTATATACCCCTTTTTTTTTTGTCTAGACTTGTCAAAGATGGGCACTCCATTGTCATTAAACCAATTTAGGTACCTGAACTTTGTGACACAATCCAACACAGTCCAGCATTCCACAATAATAGTGAGTTATCTGAAGAACTTGTTAACTGTAGCCATTTACAGTTCAGCATATTATTTTGGCCCCGCATAGTATACCTCATTTTTATACTTTTCTATTGGATGATTAAGAAAGAGCTAGAGCAAGACCTATATCCAAAACATATAGTTTTTGTTTGTGATGAGGTCAGTGAAGTCCCCTCAGGGTTTATCCTGTAATCCTGTACCATATTCTGTAGATCCTTTGTCTGTGTCATCCATGTGGATGAGTCATGGCCAATGCTTCATGAGTTTGCACTCTATGTGAGCCTGAGAAACAGTTTTCTTTCCATGTGACTCTCCCAAGGTACACTATAGATCATTGATCTCCTTGCTCTGTGGCTCCATAATCTCCTTGTTCAGAAAATTTGAGGCACAACTGAGTTTCATGATGTTACAGTACAGGTTCCCCTATGTCCTGAGGCTTCGTTGACCTTGAAAGCCTAGGGCCAAAATGTTGGACGACCTTGAGGCTCTTTTATTTCTCCAATTTTGATCTGTGAACTTAGTTTATTAACCATCCAGAAGGAAAGCTGCTTAGTACCCAGTAGCACATGCCATTCACTTTGCCCTATCTGACTCAATTGTTTTAGTTGTAACTTTCTATTTGTATTTCTTCT
Source organism: Ctenomys sociabilis (assembly GCA_004027165.1). Classification (NCBI taxonomy): domain Eukaryota; kingdom Metazoa; phylum Chordata; class Mammalia; order Rodentia; family Ctenomyidae; genus Ctenomys; species Ctenomys sociabilis. The sequence goes on along the minus strand of PVKA01001647.1, from coordinate 88,756 downwards.
TTTCACTTCTTATACTACGGAGACTACACGATATTTGCACCTGTGTGTCTTGTTTATTTCACTTATGAGTACATGCTCAAGTGGCATCCACTTCAATATAGATGCTTCAAGTTTATCATTCTCTATAGCTGAGTAATACTACATTATATAGAAATACCACATCTTTTTCAACCATTCCTCATGTGACGGACATCTTGATTGTTTCTGAGATTTTGCTATCACAAATTGTGCTGCTATAAACATAGGTACACATATATCACTGTGATATAATGTTTTCATTTCCTCTGGGAAAATTCCAAGTAGGGGAATAGCTGGCTTGAATGGGATTTCCAGTCCTACTCTTTTGAGGAGTATCCACACTGACATCCATAATGGTTGTAACAATCTACATTCACATCAGCAGTGGATAAGGCTTCCCTTTTCCCCACAACCTCTCCAACATTTGTTGTTGGTTGATTTCCTTATGGTAGCCAGTCTTTCTGGAGTGATATGGTATCTCAGTGTTGTTTTTATTTGCATTTCATGGATGGCTGCTGATGTGGAGCATTTTTTCGTGTATTTATTTGCTTCTTTAATTTCGTCCTCTAAGAAGTGTGTATTCATCTCAGATGCCCATTTCTGAATTGGGTGTTTAAATTTGAGGGCCCTGTTATATCTTAGTTCTTTATATATTCTAGATAGCAGACCTTTGCCTGGTTGCTTATTATTTAGGATTTTTTTGAAATTTGTGGGTTGTCTTTTCACTCTGTTGATAATTTCTTTTGACATGCAGAAATTCCTCATGAAGAGTTGATCGCAGTTATTGATTCTTTCAAGTATTTCCCATGCAAATATATGTTTGTTCATGAACTCTTTACCCACGACTATGTGTTCAAGGGCCCCTCATACTTTCTCTTCCAGGAGATTGAGTGTTTCCGTTTTAATCTTTAGATCTTTAATTCATTTTGAGTTTAGCTTAGTGCATAGTGATAGAGATGGGTCAAGTTTTAGTTTTCGACCTCAGAAAGCCAGGTTTTCCAGCACCATTTGTTAAAGGGGCTGTCTTTCTTCCAGTGAGAATGTTTGGCCCATTTGTCGAAGACCAGATAGCTGAGTGTGTTCTTAGATGCTTCTGCACCTTCTAATCTATTCCATTGATCCTCAGGTCTATTTCATTGCCAATACCATGTTGATTTTATCACATTGGCTATATAATATAATTTCAAGTCAGGAATTGTGATGCCTCCTGCCTTGTCTTTATTGGCCAAGATTGCCTTTGCTATTCTAGGTCATTTTTGGTTACAAATAAATTTTAGGAATGATTTCTCTAGGTCTGGGAGGTATGTTGGTGGCAGTTTGATAGTTATTGCATTAAATCTGTACAGCAATTTTGGGAGTATAGCCATCTTCACGATGTTGTTTCTTCTTATACAGGAGCATGGAATATCTTTCCATTTTCTGAAATCCTCTATAATCTCTGTTCTTAGGGTGTTGTAATTTTCCATGAGAAGATCATTGACTTCCTTGGTCAAGTGAATTCCAATGTATTTCATTTTCTGCAGTGCTATTGTAAAAGGTATTGTTTCTATTGTTTCTCTTTCAATGTGCTTCTTACCTGTGTACAAGAATGCTATTGGCTTTTGAGTACTAACTTTGTATCCTGCTATGCTACTGAATATCCATATCAGTTCTAGTATTTTCTTGGTGGAATTTTTTGGGTCATCCAAGAAAAGTATCATGTCATCTGCAAATAGTGATGATTTAACTTCTTCTTTCACTATTCTTATTCCCTTTATTTCTCCTTCTTTTCTAATGACTGTTGCTAATGATTCCAAGACTATATTTAATAGGAGGGGTGATAGAGGACATCCTTGTCTTATACCTGATTTAAGAGTAAAAATTTCAGTTTTTCCCCATTTAGGATTATATTAACTTTTGGGTTGTCATAGATGGCTATTATCAAGTTAAGGCAGAGTCCGTCTATTCTAATTTTCTGTAGGACTTTGAACATGAATAAGTTTTGGAGTTTGTCAGAAGTGTTCTTTACATCAATTGAAATGATCATGTGGTTTTTAGATTTCAGTCTATTAATATACTGTATTATATTTATATATTTTTTAATATTGAACCATCTTTGCATCCCTGGGATGAATCCTACCTAGTCATGGTGTATGATCTTCTTGATGATTTGCTGTGTTCTATTTGCTAGGATTTTATTGAGGATTTTTGTGTCTGTGTTCATGAGGGAGATTGGCCTGTAGTTCTCCTTTTTGGTTGTGTCTTTCCCTGGTTTTGGAATCAGTATAATACTTGGCTCCAGAAATGATTTTGTGAGGCCTGCTTCCTTTTGAATTTCATTGAAGAGTTTGTGGAGTATACGGATTATATCTTCTATAAATTTATTGTAGAATTCAGTTGTGAATCCATCAAGACCTGGACTTTTCTTTGTTGGTAGGCTTTTCATTATGTTTCGTATTTCACTGGCTGTTATTGGCTTATTCAGAGTTGTTATATCTTCTTGGTTCAGTTTTGGTAATTTGTATCTTTTGAGGAATCTGTCCATTTCTTCTGTGTCTTCTATTCTGTGATTGTAAAGATTCTCGAAGTAACTATCAGTAATCTTCTGAATTTCTGCTGTATATGTGGCGATTTCACCCTTTTCATTCTTTATTGCATGTACTTAAATGTTTTCTTTCCTCTTTTTGATGAGTTTGGCTAGACGCTTATCAACTTTATTTAGTCTTTCAAAGAACAAACTTTTTGATTTGTGGATTCTTTGAACTGTTTTGGTCATCTCAATTGAATTAATTTCTGCTCTAATCTTTATGATTTCTTCCCATCTTTGCACTCTGGGTTTTATTTGCTCTTCTTTTTCTAGATATCAGAGTTGCAACATTAGGGTGTTTCTTCATTCCCATTCTGTTTTCCTAATGTGTGCATTCATAGCTATGATTTTCCCTCTAAGAACTGCTTTCATCATATCCCATAAATTCCGGTAAGTTGTGCTCGAATTTTCATTGAATTGTAGATATTGTTGAATTTCTTGTTGAATTTCTTCTGCAACCCATTGATTGCTGAGTAGGGTGCTGTTTAGTTTCTATGAATTTAGTGGGTTTTTCTGGTTTCTTTTGTCATTTATTTCCAGTTTCATTGCACTGTGGTCAGATAGTATGCATGGGATAATTTCTATTTTCTTGCATATACTTAGGCATGACCTCTGGACTAGTATGTGGTCTATTTTGGAAAATGACCCATGTGCAGCTGAAAAAAATGTGTATTCAGCTGTGGTTGGGTGGTGCACTCTGTATATGGCCACCAGGTCCATTTGTTCCAAACTCTGGTTCAGTTCTACTTCTTTGCTAATTTTTTGTCTGGTTGATCTATCTTTTTGAGATAAGGGGTGTTAAGGTCTCCTTTAAGATTGTAGTCTTAGATATTAGGTTTTTCATGTCCCTTAAGATTTGTCTTACATAGTTTGGTGCTCCTGTGTTTGGTGCATAGATATTTATGAGTGTTACCTCTTCCTCTTGAATTTACTCCCTGACCAATATATATGGCATTCTTTGTGTTGTTTGATCCTTCTTGGTTTGAAGTTGAGACTCTCTGAGAACACAATTGATACTCCTGCTTTTTTCTGAGGTGCTGGGGCATGTAGTCTTGTTTTCCATCTTTTGACTTTGAGCCTATGAATGTCCTTTTGAGTTAAGTTTTTTTTTTTTTTTTGTATACAGAATATTGTTGGATTTTGCTTCCTAATCTACAGTGCCAGTCTATTTCTCTTAATTCGAGATTTGAGTCCATGTACATTGACTGTTATAATTGAAATGTGTTGACTTATGTTTGTCATGATGTTTACCTGCTGTTGTTTACTCCTTTGTATCTTGTGTTTAATTATCTGTCCTGTTTAGTGGGTTGCTTCCATTCTCATTTTTGGAGTTCTGGTCATTGAGGTCTCTAGGACATCTTTCAGCAGCCTATGAAGCGATGGCTTTGTCATCATGAAATTCTTTAGTTGTTCTTTGTCGTGGAAGTATTTCACTTCTCCATCAAACTTGAAAGAGAGTTTTGCAGGGTATAATAGTCTGGGCTGGAATTTGTTTTCATACAGGACTTGAAGAACTGTGCTCTATGCTCTCCTTGCCTTCATGGTTTGTGTAGAGAAGTCAGCTGTAATTTTGATAGGTTTTCCTTTGAATGTGATCTGCTTCTTTTCTCTAACAGCTTTCAGTATATTATTTTTGTGTTGGATTTCTGGGATCTTGACTATTATATGTCTCAGTGTGTTTTTACTTGGGTTGAAGTTATTTGATATTCTGTATGCTTCGGTGACCTGAATCTTGGATTGTTTCCTCATATTTGGGAAGTTTTCTGCGATTATTTCTCCTCAAATTCTTTTTATGTCATTTGTATTGACTCCTTCATTCTCATGATAACAATTATTCTCACATTGTTCATACTGGCATCATCCTGCAGGTAATGGATTATTTTTCTTGCATTCTCGTTGTTTTTAAGAGATACTTTCTCACCTTTTCACTAGCTGCACCGGCGTCTTCAAGATCTGAGACTCTGTCTTTGCTTTCACTCAAACTTTTTTGTAGACTTGTGATTGATATTTTTAGTTCTTCTATATCTCTTTGACTCTGTTTCATGCATTGCATTTCTTTTCTGTATTGCTCATTCAATCATATTCATCATATTTCTCATCTCCTCTATTCTTTTATCTATGTATTCTTCAGAGGTAGTTATTCATTTTTTTTCTGCAGAGTTTGTTCCAACTTGGGTTTTGTCTGTATATTTCCGGACTTGTTTCTGTATTTCAGATGCTATGATTTCAGAGAATTCATTTTTTTCAAAGAAATCTTTTTTTATTTCAGAAATTATTTCTGCTTTGAGTTCCTCATGACCTTTCTGCTATTGTTTCTTTGCTTCAGCCGCTGGTAATTCATACATTTCCACTGGAATAGTGCTCTCTGCACTTGTTCTGGGTGAGCATAAAATATCTGCACCCTGGATAGGGGAGCACTGTAGGGATTCCTTGACCCTCTTTTCTGCCAAATTGACAAGTTTTATTAATGCAGGTCCATATCAACGTGATTAAAAATATATAGGTTAACAAAACCTAGGAGATATTATTGCAGACCTTGTATGTAAATGACATGTCCTGGCTAATATTTCCCTCGAGAGATGATTTCTGGAGCAGTCCATGTGAGGTCATCTATATTGTACATAAACATCATGAGCAAGTGAGTGACCAAGAAAAAATAACTGACTAGGAGTCTTCACATAAGTAAAATGCTTAAGAATAAAGTTTGTATTTCTGCCATTTGAATATTTTATAGTTGTACTACTTATATGAGAAGACATAGTGAATATGTATCTCAAGTGCTATGATTTATTAACTACTGACATCTTAATATTCTTCCAGGAGGACAGTACAAGCCGGTTTGTTAAAATTAATACTGAGAAAAATAAGATCTAACATGCTAACTCATTTTCTGAACGCTTTCAGCATTCAGAATCCAATTCTCTACCAAGTGTGCCTGATCATAACATTTAACAAAATAAATTTGATAAGTATGACTATGACTTGGTTATTAATTCTTAGAATGTTCTAAAAGGAGTGAAAAGTAGACCTTAGAAAGTATATAAAATAGTTATTTACTATGTATGCATACAAAATTAGTGTAAATATTCAGAAGTGATATAAACTTCCAGAAACTTCCTCATGGACCACAAATTGATGGATAGAGAATACGAATTTTTATACTCACGTATAGTTTGTAAATGATTCCTTTTAGTATACATTAACTTTTTTCCCCAGATAAACAGAAATATATCTCATTTTCTAAGACAAATATCTAGTATCCTTAATTCATGACTAAAAGAACTGTAACTTTCAGGAAAATATAATGGGAAATAATTTTCAGCATTTTGAAGAGCAAAAAGCAATTTAAATTAAGCTATAATTGCCAGCAAGGATTAAAGTAGGTTGTCATTTGCCTATATTTCATTTTATGTGGAGCATGAGAAGTAAATGTGAGTATGGCCTCTATGTTCCCAATGCTAAGATAAATACTTATGAGAAATAAAAGTACATATTTAGTGCACATATGAATGTTTTATTTGTAAAACATTTTCCATAGCTATGAACTTTAACAGTAAATAAAAGGAAAATCTTAGATTGCTTTGGCAAACCATAAAATGTTTATTTTAAGATTTGTATAAAATCTTAGTACTTCAACAGATTTATTTCCTTACATATTGTTAGGAATGTAATAGAATTCATATTTTATAATTTATTTATATTTGCTTATATTTTAGCAGACTCATAAATTATATGTAAGAATACATATATAAGGGCCAGGCAAATGGTTCAGTGGAATAAGCTTTTCCCTGGCGATCTCAAAGGCCTGAGTTCAATTCCCAGTTCTACAAAAAAATAAAAAGAAAGAAACAATACAAATATAGTTATGTCTGTTCATTCTGTATAGGAAAACCTAGGGTAGACACTAATCTTTTATTCTAAGTCCCCATGAGATCAAAAAATGAGAGAGATAGCATTTGCTACAAAAATTTGATGGGGTAGTTGAAGTTTTTATTTTGATATTTTTCTTTGAAAATGTTATTTTACAAGTACATATTTATAGTCCAAAATGTTTGCATTCATCATGGGAGTTGGTGCTTGTACATAATACATAGTAATTCTTTTTATATCTGCCTCCATCCTCTGATCCCCTTCCCATTTACAAAAGTTATGTATCTTTGTTTCTTGTTTTCCATATTTTAATTTGCTCTTTAATCAATCATGTTTTTAGTTTCTCATATAAGAGAAACTGTGATATTTAAGCTCTGTGCAGAATTTATTTCACTTAAACTAAGGATCTCAACTGTTTACCTACAAATGACTCAAATGTACTCTTCTTTTTTGACAGAGTAGTGCTCCATTGTGAATGAACACCATATTTCATTTAATTTTTATCTCTTAATGGACATTTCATCCATTAACTTGTTTGGTATTTTTTTTCATAAATGCTAACCACCCTTTAGCCCCTTTCTTCTCTGTGTCTCCTACCATATCACCTTATAGTCCTTAAGAATAAAATAATGTAATCAAATTCTTCACAGTAAATTGTTATAAATCATTTGTAACAACGGAATGTCTTGCCTAGTAAAAGGTATATTTCTGTGTGTTATTATCTGCTCTGTGTTTTTGAAGAATGTTCCATGGACAACAACTGTTAAAATTTAAGGTTGTTAGGAGCTTACTATTCCATTCTTGTCAAATTTTCACCACTCATATAATCATATCTGAAATTCCAAAGTCTGAAAAAAATTTGTACTTACACTAATTCTATAAACTGTTATTGATTTATTACTTTCCTAGTGATACTGCCTTTGTGAAATGACCTGAGGGGAATTTTGTACAAAAGGGCTGCCTACATTCTGTCTTTATCTGGGCTACTATACCAAATTACCAGTAACTGGGTGGTTTAAACAATGGGGTACTTATTGCTCAGAGTTCTGGAGGCATTTGCAGACTCACCAACAGGCCTTTCTAGCTTGGTGGTGGCAATCTGCTTGCTAAAATTGTGATCTCTTTTTGCAATGCACAGATCCTGTCGTGGGTACTCCAGTACCATGTCACCAGATAAGCATAATCACCTCCTGAAGACCCCACTTCCTAATACCACCATATTAGTCTGAGCAGCTAAAAGTAGATACAGTTTGAAAAAATGGAATTTTGGGCAGGGGGGAAACACAAACCTCCAGGCCAAAATACATGTCATTTCAGGCCAGATAGATCAGCCACATAGTGCCTGCCTGACAAATATGTCCTGAGTTCAATCCCTGGTGTAAAAAAATACAGTCACTTCACACAAACAAACAAACAAACAAAAAGTCTGGCCAAATAGCTCAGTGGATTAAAGTGCCTGCAAGCAGGCACAGGGGCTTGGGGTTCGATCCCTGGGCCTGCTGTGTCAGCTCCACCCCCAGGGCACTCTGAGATGGCAACTGAGTCTGGGCATGGTGGCTTGTACCTGTATTCCACAAGTCTGATCTTAGCAATGACACCCTGAACACCCAGTAGACCCTTCCCTAAAAAACAAAAACAAACAAATAAACAAAACAAAACAACAACAAAACTCTTACCTTTCAGCTAATTCCACGTCTTTTGTATCTATGTACATATTCTGTTCATGATTTTTTGTGCCAATCTTTAGATCTGTGTAATCCAGTATATTAGTTACAAATGCATGAAATTGGTTAGTGCATTCTCAAAGATTAATTAAATTGGTTCATTTGAGAACTCAAATTGAGGCCTTGATATGAGCATATCAACTAAATAGACATTCCTCAGGCTCTGCTCCATTCTCAGTTCTGCCAATATCAAGCAGTGCATTTATTGTAAACAGATATAGTACAGCACACACTGAATAACCATTACATTGGGGATGTTATAGATAATTATCTATAGATATATACACAGATATGATGTTGCTAAGGGCACTTCCAAACCCAAGACAACATTTTTCTCATACTATTTCCTATGGATACATCTGCCAAGGAATGAGTTTACAGAAGAGAACAGAGTAATATATAGGGCCCATAAAAATGCTTACCTTGTGTCAGATTTTGAAAGGAGTTTATAATTAAATCTGAATCTATAATAAAGCGGCAAACCTTTAGCAAACTGCAAAAGATTATCAATTACAAATTTTCTCATGTACCTAGAAGAACTTCTTTGATTATATAATTAAGTTACCTGAACTCAGCATGAATGAGTTATTGATTGGCAAGTTGAATCGCAGATGAAATATCTGTCTGTCTGTCTGTTTGTCTAAATTATTTTTGAATATCTCCCTTCCTCATATTTATTTGATCTAATAATTGGGAATTGGCAAAAATGTTGAATTGTCCTTTGAGAAAAATGCATAATTTAGGCAGTTAAAACTGTTTAAAATTATATGAGAGAACATATTACTGGGAAAAGTAAAAAACATTAAAAATCATGCATGTTTCATTTCAGGTCTTATAAGTGCCTCAATTTATAGATTTAGCTTTCTGGGATTGTTTCATGCTACTTTGTGCCTAGTGTCTCAATTACTTTTTCATCCATTTAAGGGAATGAAATGGCTCACTAGTCCCCTTGAAATTTTTCTTTTTGTCAGTAAGCTCAATATCTGCTCTGTTGCTTTTTTCATTTTGTCTCTGTGTACTGCAGCAAGGAAAGGTTAACTCTGATTTTTCCTTACCCCATGACCTTCTGTAACTCCGTAAAGACATCATATTTGATGTCTGACACTCTTTTTCATAATTAGTGTGCCTCAGAGGACATCCAAGCAAAAAAAAAAAAAAAATGGCCAGTAAGATTAAAGACATGTCATGTCACTATTTGTTCTTCTTTGGAAAGAAAAAAATGCAGAAAGCAAAGAAAATCCAAGGTATCAACCCATGCTGTCTTGGCAGCCTTTCAGAATCTTTGATACTTATATATAAAATCTTTACTATTATTATAATTTTCAGTAAGTATACTTAAAGTTGTTTTATACAGGTTTGCATGAGATTTTCTATGTTTTCCTGCACAGGACAAACCGTTTTTATAGGATTATAAATAACCTTCCAGAACAAGAGGAGAGATTTTGAAATATTTTTTCCTTACACACATATAAATCCTTCTTTATTTACTGCATTCTTCTTTGTTAATGTGGCATAGAGAATAATCAAGATAAGTCTATTTTATTAAAGAATACCTAGGCTGTAGACAGTTTTAATTGTGAAGATAAAGAAAGTCAATTTTACTTCCTGTTAATATTGTCAAAGACTGATTTCCTAGTTAATCCCCTTATTGCAGCTCTGCCCACTACTGTCTTCCAGACTGAACAAAGTATTACCTTCCTGTTTTAAATGATTTTTTCTTTAACATGCATGTAACTAAGTGGCTTCTAGTTTCATAGTGTAGATATAAAATAATTTCACCATATTTGGTCTTTTTCCTCTTGATGTAAATGCTTCATTCATAATTATAAAATATAAGTAACTATACGATTTTTAAATTGCAATGTATTGTAATTGTTTAAATCTGGTATTTTATTTTATATAATTGCTTGCATCAAAAGAATTTTGAAATTTACTTTAATCAATTCAAATGAATGAAAGATTATTCATAAGCCTAGCCTCTCTTCCTGGGTACATGACTGTTTTTCTTACCCCTCCTTCTGGTAAAACTCTTTATTTAATTCTTTATTTATTTTCTTCTATCTTCTCTTACTCCCACTTTCCTCAAGTGTTTGCTCCAGCCATTCATCAAAGCTGTTATTATCAAGGACACTTCATTACCTTTATATTCCTAAAATCATTAGTAAATTCTCAGTGTTCATCCTGCTTGACCTATGAGCAGCATTTGACAGTGTTAATTCTTCCTCCCTCCTGCCCCTGGCTTTAGGGCACCGTGACTTCTTTGTTTGACTCTACCTTGCTATTGACTGATTGTCACTGTCCCTTCCTGTTAGTCCACTTCTACTGGCCATCTTCATCTTGGGGAAGCTCCAGGTTCCTTGGTGCTTACCTTTCTCTGCCTTCTTTCATAGTGATCCAACATCTCTGTTTCACGACTATAGCCTGGTTGGTTTCACTGGACTTTATTAAGTTTTATTTTTATTAGTACATGTTTGTGATATGTAGTGAATCCATTCATTGTAGAGAGATGGCACATAAGCATAACACATCTTAGTTATTTAGATAACTAACTCCCCTGCCTCCCTCCGCCCCTCCCTTGGCTCCTGATCGTTTTCTCAGTTGCAGCTTTAGAACCTAGACGTAGATGCCAATGAGCACTCGCCATCTCCAGCTATTTGTGCAATGAATCCTCCCACTACGCTGCACTTCTGATGACCTTCTCAAGACTACTCCGGTGTTCCACAGTCTTGCCAACAGTAATTTTGTATTTCCAGCTCTTCACATTAAAAATAATACAAAACTTCTTTTTCTCCCACAGCTTATATTTAATCTATAGTGAAATGATACTATCTCTGCATTCAGAGGTAACCAGAATTTGACTGCTTCCCACCAGTGCATTAACACTGCCCCGATCTCTGTCACCATCATCCTCTCCTAACTACGATATTTCACTGGTCTTCTTACTAATTACCTGTTTTGATCATTGCTTCTTCTGCTGCTTACCCTCATCCCCAAAACACTAGCCATATTAGCGTGAACCAGTGATGTTCCTACATTAGGGTTTTAAATTATCTCTTCCTTTATGCTTATCTTAACAGGTGTGAATCTCAAAGTCTTTTGCCTGTTAATATCATCACTCTGTGGATGAGATTTAATGCTGGGGTACATTGGCAGTTAAGATGGTAGCAGTGTCATTTTAAAAAGTACCCACAGAGGCTCACTCACCCTCTTTCTATCCTGTGAGAATACAACAAGAAGTTTTCAGACTGTAATCCTGAAAAAGTTCCTTATCAAAACCCAACAATCCTGGCTTCCTGACCTCAAGCTGCTAGTATTCTGCACTGAGAGAAATCAATTCTTGTTGATGAGCTACCCAGACCATGTTATATTGCTACAGCGACTCAAACTGAGTATGATATTGAATGATTTCTTTCTGTCCCCTAGGACTCTGGGTTATTAAATTATAGTAAGATTTTCTTCCTGGTAGAGACCATGTTGATTACAAAACGTATTATAGCTCAAATTTCATATAACTAAATTTATGTTGTCTGATATTTTATCATTAAATTCTCTTTAAACTATCATATTTAACAATCAAATCTGTAGTTGAAAATCTATCTGTATGCTGCTAGGCTGAAAAAATTAGAGAATCAAAAAAGTATAAAAATAAATTGGAACTTGATTACCTAATATTAGTGATATGGGCTTAGTTCAAATAGCTGACTTCCTCTTGAAAGGTGATCGAACAACTTACATCTTCTTCCACAGTTACTCTTCTATGATTTTACTGGAAGCAAATATTGTTAATTTACTTATGAAAACAGGAGTAACTGCCTTGTCTTCTAATGTGATCCTAAGAGTATGTATAGCATCTGAGAAATGTGAAGCAGTGACCCCTGGTAATTTATATTATTGAGCTTTCCAACCTTGATCCCTGAGCATTTATATTCTATGCTGATGTTCTATTGTGTAACAGAAACAAGCATAAATATGTAATTATATAGTTTAGTTTGCTGATAATAGATTTCAAAGTACTCTATTATTATGGTGCTGTTGAGATTTTGTTTGCTATATGTACATAAATATATAAATTGAGTCAAATTATTTGCTTGGCTAACTATAAAGAAGTTATTACGATGTAGTCAGTTTCAAAATGTTGCATGACAATAAAACCATTTGATTGTATTTGTTCAGTTTGAACTTCAAAAACTTCTTAAGTTATTTCTTCTACTGGTGCACATTAGGTGCAATTTTTGGAGATGTCATTAAGCATATCCTGTATGCTATGTGAGGGCCTTACATAATGATTTAAACATGCTTTGTAATTTTACGGAGGCTGTTGGCTCAGTTGATACTTTTGTTCAATTCTAAAGTATTTTCCCCTTTGTCTAAACTTCTCTCTCCCCAACATACATAAAACAAAGCTTACCTTTAGAAAAATTCCAGGTGTTTCTTTTAAAAGTCAGCATTTCTCATCACAATTTTTTTTTTGGAGCAATCCAGTTATACTTTGAATTCTTTTAGCCTCTTAAACAATAAAACTGTTCATCACCTATACTATTTTATAATTCCTTTCGCATGCTTCTTTCTTAGAGGTTTAGATTACAATAAGTAAATGCAGGATTTACATATAGTTCCCTGTAGCCATAGGATTCTATGAAGTCTTTGCTTACTTATCTCCTCTCCTCCTGGTCATCACTGTTATTATATCCAGCTGCACTATACGCTCTGGATTTGTGTCCTTATTTCTCTTCTTCTTCATGCTTCCCCTCTGCTCTTAGTGAATGAGAAGGGCACATCCAAAATCAGATTAAGCATCAAAAGCCAGAAGACACAGAACATTTCGTTTTCATATCCATTATCAAAATTGTCAAGTAGCATTGATATTTGACAAGACATGACTAAATTTCCTTGTACATCTATGAAAGAAAAAGGAAGTTATTAAACATTCAACTGATTCTTTCTGTTTTCTTAGCTCTTCCACCTTGTTATGTCTGTTCAACTAAGATCAACATCTGTGTGTCGTATGAGAACTCTAAGATGAGAATATATTGGAAAAATAGTATTCTTCTTAATGCTAAAGCAACTATGAAATAGTCTACTTGAGTTTGTGGCAAATGAGAAAGAAAATTTCTATGTGGACTGACAGCTTAATGTCTTTTTAGATTCTTCTTTTCTTTTCAGTATTTGGAATAGAGTTTCAGCTCAGACTCATAGTGATCCTCTTGTTTTCAGGCTCACCAGTACTGGGATTATAGGCATGCACCACCACATCCAGTTTTAGTGGCCAGCTGAAGGCGCCCAGGGGCAGGACCTGTGGGGCATTAATGCTAAAGCAACTATGAAATAGTCTACTTGAGTTTGTGGCAAATGAGAAAGAAAATAATAGTACTGAGGATTTGAGGAAGGGAGGGAAGAGGGAAATCTAAATAATTAAGATGTGTTGTGCTTTTGTAGCATCTCTCTCTGTGCTTGCCTGAGCAGTATGTCTTAAAAAGAGGTAAATATGTATAATGCTTACTGAAAGATTCTCTAAGTGAGTCCAATATGGTACCTATTTCATGAAAACTAGAGATCATGAATATGCTTAAGATATTATCAGTCTCCTCACCTCTTGGAACATTTTCTACTTACCACTAGAATCATCCATCTGGCATTATCTTGTAATATAGACCCTAATGAAATGGGATTAAATAGCAATTATTTTTCTTCTGTATATTTACAATTATACTATATTTAGAATTATGGTGATCACCATAAATTTTAAATGGAAAAATCTCATACTACTCAGTTATCAAGCAGTAAGTAAATATTGTACTCTTGTAATTACATATACAAAACTGTAATACAGGTCATACAAAAATAAATATGACTCTTATCCTGAATCCATTCAAACTAGTCTCCGATATGTAAATGACAATAGCATAAAAGAGGTCATAAGAAAGAAATGTCTTTTTTTGTGTGGAACAGGGGATGAAAGAAATGTTTTGATTGGGGAAGCTGAACATGTAATCAGTGCAGTGAATATATTAAAATAGAAAGAAGTGACACTCTATGTAAAAAAGGTAGAAAGAACAATTAAGATTAAATGCGTTGTGCAAATGAAGTCAGACAGATGTGAAAGGGGCAGTGGTGGGGGATTCACAGAAAACCCTGTGGGGATGAACCTACTTTGCTGGGAGAGAAGTTGGCTAAGAAAAAAAAACAAAGCCGTAAAAATTCTTAGATGCCACCAAGTCAGTGAGAATATATATAATTTCAGAAAATGTTCATTTACAAATCATGGATCAGGTTATACCTCGTTGTGTGTTAACTACTTTCTGGTTTGTCTTCATTCTTTGATCCACTAAGAATCAAGATAGGAGAATTATATAAAAACTTATATCTTTATGTACAGAAACAATCACTTGTGGAATTTATATATTCAAAAGTATTTTATTGACACTTCTTCATTAATACTTTCTCTTATAGGCAATAATATACAAATAATTTTTTAATAAATACTAATAAGAAGAAATTAGAAGTATTATAAATGAATCCCCTAATATCATCAATTAAGAGGTTATCCAGTAATGGAAGTAATCTAAATATTTCAATCTAAGCAAATATTATTAAAAGCTGGATTAATAATGTATTTTATAAGACAATTTTCTACTCTTAATAGCATTACTAATATTCCTAACTATAGCCTCAAAATTAAAATTGAAAAGGGATAGAGATGTATCTACATCTTCATGCAAGGTTTTTTACTTCATGACAAGGTTTTTTATACCAAGTACTGCACCTAAACAGAGAGCAAACAATAATAAAACATATTTAAAAAGAACTCATGAGTAGCAGTATATATATATATATATATATATATATATATATATATATATATATATAGTAATAAGAATAAAAAATGAATATGCTCATGGTTTATTGAGAGATGTCAGACATAATAAGGGAGACACTGGAGAAATAGCTCTAGAATTTTCAAGGTGATGCTATGAACTCAGTAGCTACTCACATTTTCATTTCTAGTTTGTTGGGCTTATAAATACTGTGGTCTAGGTGTGTTATTTGTATTGTTCTGTGCTGATAGCTACAATGTGCCCAAGGAGGGCAGCAAGGCAACCAGTTGGTCCAAATGAATCTGTTTATCTAAATTCAAGTAGGAAATGTTTGAATATATTAACAAATGTTATCCCACAAAAAAGGAGGTTGAAGGGCAATGGAATAGAAGAGGGAAGCTTGTCTCATCAAGAAAGAAATGTTCTTAATGCTCTGGAGGACAAACTGAGATAGACAGTTTAGCAGCTGACAGATTTATGTTTAACATGGAAAAAGTATTTCTAATTGTTCACCTTTGCAGAAAGCAGTCATTGTACTCATAAAGTCGTGCTGTAGGATGTGTAAACTGTCTGTAAAGGGATATTTCAGAGGAGCCTACTGTCATGCTGAGATCGTGGTGTGGACACTTCTCTACTTTTTGTAGTTCCATATATAGATATTGATAGAATTTTATATCACACCCTTCAATGTAAATGATTGATTGTTACCTTAAATAGCAAGATACTATATCATTAAACGAGCATAGAGTAATAGAAAGACTCAATAACCTGCATCATTTTAAAATTTATAAAATAGGTAAATTATCTTACTTAATGTATCATTTAAAGTGATTTTAAGTTTTACCTTCAAACTTCCACTTACACCGTCCAGTTTAGTTATGTATAACTTTATCAAAGTTTGAGATAAAGAACATACAATGCTTACATTTTATTCTGATCTTGCATCTTGTTTACTTTTTGGCTGATATATTTGTCCTACGACACAGTCAAAATTTTCCTAAAGTTTTCTCTTTATTGATTTATAGAATCATTTTAGATAAAAACGCTTGAAAACAATCCACAAACATCTGAATTTTATATATATATTTATGAATTCATCTATATGAAGCAATATACATCTATTCACTAATATTTGGGGCCAATTAATTAGGTTCCCATCTATGCTATCTTTCCTGCATTAATCAAACTCATCTAATATGAAGTTTTTGTTAGTTTCAGAATAATAGCCAAACGAACTGTAAAACAATGTAAATGCAAATTGTTTCTGGATTCACCCTCCTATCAGCACTATTGAGTATCACATACTTTGAAATCTTTCCAACTGCAAATAACTAAAAAATATTCACATGACTTACATAGATTCACTCTTTATCTTCCACTCCACTTCTTCTGCTCCCTTATTCTTTCTTTAACCCTTGCTTTATAAAACAAGGAATCTGGAAGTAAATGGTAGATGACTTTAGAACAAGAGATTGTTTTTTTTTTTTTTTCTTTTCTTTTCTGTAACTCTCTTGGTTGTTCCCTTACAGAATCAAATGCCTGCCACAGTTTCAAAAATCAAGATCACATTATAAGAATATCTTTCTACTTCATGACAAAATCCACCTGCTACAGGCTGAATATTTGCCTCCCCTCCCCCAGCAGTTTATTTGTTGACATCTAATCTACAATCTGTTAGTATTTGGAAATGAAGCCTTTGTAAGTTGAGTTATGAAGAACTAGCTGTCTCATGAAACAGGCCCTAGATATCTTGTTCGTGTTTCTCTCCAAGAGCAAACATGGTGAAAAGATGGTCATCTAACTTCCTGAAACTGCCCTGGTGATACTGCACAGCTCCTGAGCCTTGCCATTCTGTCCCCAGTCTCTAGAATTTTTTACAATACTTAGGGCATTTTGCTATAGCAATCTGAAAAAATTAAAACAATGCCAAGCAGTGAATGTTTTCGTCTCATTTGCCAGAGCTGTACCAGGTGGCCAAGTAAATTTGCTAATACTTTGCTGCCTTCACTTTTACAGTAAAAACTCTGAATGGAAAATGGTCTGGAAATGAGTGTTGGGTTAGTGAACAACAGTATTGGTCAGTCCTGCTTTTCTCTCAGCAATGTTTACTGAATCATTGTAAATTTTGGGCCTAATTTTCTTAGATCCAACTGCATATGTTTTTACTCATTTTTAATTATTCTTTTAAAACTAACCTATACAGTTACAATATTAAATATAGACAGGCATGTGAATATTTTTGGAATAAGTTTAATTGATTTTGAGAAGTGTACAATTCATGGATGAGATCAGAAGTTGCAAGAACACCCCAAAATTGCTACTGTTTGGAAGGATATGGTGTTTGCTGGACATTACAAAAATAAATTTGACAGAAAATTTAAGTAACACATAAGTAGGGATATACATATGCCATTAAAATAGTCATCACCTTTATTTTTCAGACAGGGAGACTGTCTAACTTGTTAGTTTTACATTCTATGCTTTGGCATTTTCTACCATGTAAATAAACATCATGCCATTCCTATTGTTCATAAAAGCAAGTTTTTTTATACATTAGTAAAAATTCCAGATGTTTTGCTGGATTATAGAGATGTTACAAATGCCAAAGCATTAAGATAGTTTATACCAATAGTTTATTTTATAATTATAAAAGTAGCATATTTTAAATGTTTGATTGGGAGAAAATGTTGCATTCTCCCTCTTTGAGAGACCAGAAAAAGGCATCATTTCCTTTTGCAAGCAAAAAAGGAAAAAGTTTCCTCCTTCTCTTATGTCCACAGCTGGAGCTGCCATTGCTTTTTTTATTCCATACACTTTATAGATTACAACAATAGTTCATTCAGTTTATGTAAAAGTTTCATACTAGTTTTGCTGCTCTTTATCTTTTCTTGATATGTGGCAAACTTGTTTAATTATTAAGCATTTTTCCTGCATAATGGGGTGTAAAGGTAATTTCAGTGTTAAATCTTTTAATACTGGGTAAGCTGTAAACAAATTAAAACTTTCATCTGTATTCCTTATATGGCTGCTGTATGAATATTTGAAGATTTTATTACAGTAATAATTAAAATTTCAGAAATAGTTCATCAGCAATCTTTTATATGTCTAGTCGCTATACATCATAATTATAGGTATTGTAAATTTACTATGTTTTAGTTCTGGTTCTTTCATAAAGCCACATTATGTTACTTAAATCATAAAGATTTATATAACTGACAACACCAATACTAAGCGGTTATCCATATACTCTATCATTTAATTTACTTTTGAATGCTCTTGTGCGGTTTAGAGAACACCGATCAATCACACATTACTTACAAGGAGTAGAATTTGTTTAAGGGAATCATTTTACTGGATATCTTCATCCTTTAAAAACTTACAGTTAAATAAATCCTTGATAAATTTGAGAATAAATTTTATAATTTATGTTTTATCCATGGTGTATACATGAAGTTAATTTAAATCAGTACAGTGGAACAGCAACTGGTATTAAAAACTACTTGTGGATAAATCTCTGAGAACACAGAACAGTATCAGCACTATGGCAAGTGAAACTTTAAACATACAGGCAGGAGATATTCAGATGTGTTATTCTGTTACTTCTGCGCAATTCTATTGTCATTTAAAACAGTAAAGAATTTTTATCTTCGTCTTCCACATTCCAATCCTTTGTTTTACTGACAATATCTGTGGGAGGCAAAAGAAGCTGACTGAAATACCTGAGACAGAGACAGGCTGAGACTGCATTATAATGTTTGCTAAAAACTCAGAAGGAAGATATGATTCTTGGAAAAAAATAACATGTAAAGAATTGGGGTTTCTGAGTCCAGTACACGAGAATTATCTGCAGCGCTTATTATAAGGTAAGAAACTATGCCCTTCATTCAAATGTGTGTGCGTGTGTGTGTGTGTGTGTGTGTGTGTGTGTGTGTATTTTACAGAAAGGTCTACAGGGTGTTCAGGGTCTCACTACTAGGTCCAACTCACAGTGTTTACAGCCTCCCAAGAGCTGGGATTATAAGTGTGCGCCACCACCCCCAGTATCAATTGCCTCTCAGCCTGTCCCGGGGGCGGGGCTGTCATGGCATGCCTGGGGATCAAACCCCTGGTTTCAGGTGCTTTAATCCACTGGACTATTCGGCCAGCCCTCAGATATTTGACTTAGTGTAACTGATGTATATCTGGATATTTATCTTTCTATGTACAAGGCAATCTATTCTAAAGCATGCTAAAGTTTAGAAAGACTCTAATATATTTTTCTCCTTATTTTTATGGATTTTTCATTGTATCAAATACCTGGAACACAGAATTAGATTTGTCATCTAAACAATTACTTTCAAGGTTTTTTAATGACATGACCCCGAGAGACAATTCTTTTTTTAAAAAGGAATAAACAAATAAAAGATAAAATGTTAGAAATAATGCAGAATTTCAAAAAGGATGAGAGGGATTCAACAATATTCGTTATATTGTACATTATTGTCTTCAAAGTAGTTGCTCAGATTATCAGAAAGAAGCATGTAAAATTAGTCAAAATAATTTTTTAAGCATTAACGACTTCCTTCAATAAACCCAGAAATTATGCATTGGTAAATGTCCATCCAGAAACATACAGACAATTCCTTGGGATTTATTAACAAAACATCATTAGGAATGTTTTTTGTTTGTTTTTTTTTATTTGATTTTGTACTGGACCTAGAATTTGGGACCTTGCACTTGTCAGGCAGGTGCTTATGCTGCTGAGCTATCTCTTTAGCCCTCTGTTAATAAAACAGAAGGGGCTTCCTTAAACAATGACTTCATCACTTTTCCATGTAAAAAGAACTGTGCAGTGAATGCCTTGCTTTCTTTTTGCTTTGACTATAGGGCACTCTTAATTCAGCTCTGGGGTGGTTCATAGCAGGTCTTGCCTGTTTGTATTCATGCTCCTTCACTTGACTATGGGCCACCCTCACTGACTTGCCTCTAACTAAGGAAAAAAGAATAAGCAGTGGTACATCTCTGCTGAGATTAGGGTTTTTGTTGTTATTCCTCAAAATGTTACAGATCTCATTGTCACCACTGTGATGGAAGTATGAACTGTGTCTCAGTTCTATCCACATGGCCCAATTGGACCTGATCTTTTATTTTATTTTATTTTTAACACTTATTTCATATAATAAAGGTAAAACCTAATTCCTTGACAGGAGAACAATACTAGTTACTACCTTGAATATTATTCTCTTTAAAGTAGTTACTCAGAGCACAATTCATAAGCACAAAAATTCTCCAATCGCTATTCATACAGACTTTCCTTTGCTGTGATCCAGAGATATTAACAGTATAACTAACTTCTAGTCCTAGCTTTTTGAAGATGCTTCACAGTGATTTATACAGTGGTTGTGCTGGTCTACACTCCCACCAATAGCAGAGAAGAATTCCTTTTTCCCCACTACCACTTCAGCATTTGTTACTAGTTAACTTCTTGATGAGAGCTGTTATTTCTGAGGTGAGGTGGAATTTCAGTGTTATTTAAATTTGTCTCTTGAATGACCACTGATGTTGAGCACTTCCTTGTATATTTATTTGCTGCGTGTGTTTCTTCATTTGAGATGTGCGTGTTCACCTCAGATGCCCATTTATGGACGGGATAGTTTTTTTTTTAAAGATTAGTTTATGTCTGGGGTGTGCTAAGTGATTCTGGTACACCAAGTACTTACTCTCTTATAAACTGCACTGAAGAGAGGCCTACAGAGCAAAGAATGAAGGAAGACTTCTGGTCAACAACTAGTGTGAAAATCTGTGATTTTTATTCCAACAAACTTCAAAGTATTGAATCTCACCAACTAGCATGTGCATGATTTTAGAAGTCAATATCAACCCCATTCAAGTTGCGCTTAAGACTGCAGTCCATAGTAATACCCCGATTGCAAACTAACAAGAGGCCAAGAACCAGAGAATGTTATACAATACATATTTGATATTTTAAATTGCTAAGTTTTAGAATAAGTTTTATGTAGCAATGGATAACAATGCAGAAATCAATAGCTTCATTAATTACCTCACATCTGATTATAGTATAATTGATTTAATTTTTTATTTTTATTTATATTCTGTATTTAGGACAGGGCCTATAGAGTCTCACTACGTAGATCAGACTCATAGTAATTCTCCTATTTGCAGCATGCCAAGCCCTGGGATTATAGGTGTACACTGCCATGCCTTGTCTCAATTCTGCTTTAGCATGCCCCGCAGGTGGGACCAGCACAACACGCTGGGAACTGAACCCCAGCTGCTGCACTCTACCTAAGCAGGTACTTTAGTCTGCTGAATAATCAGGCCAGCTCTTGTTTTGTTTTATTTTTAAAGAATACAAAATAGTGATAAAAAATCAGCATTAGAAAGAACACAAGATGGGCTGGGGAGATGGCTCAGTGGAATATAGTGCTTCCCTGGTAAGCACAAGGGCCTGAGTCCAATCCCCAGTTCCACCAAAAAAAAAAAAAAAACCCACAAGATTTCACTAAATAAAGTAATAGGAATACAACATCTGCTCTATTATATGATGCTATCTTCAAATTAGTTGAAAAGAAAGAAAGGAAAAGGATATACCTAGGTATATATGCAGAATAGTTTGAATAATTGTACTGACAACATTTTCTCTCCTTTGAAGGAGAAGTTAATGTTTTTCTTGCTTTTACTGTGATTGTTTTTCCTCTTTTGAATTCTTATAACTTCAGTATTGTCTTGTTTTGTTTTCCTTAAATGAATTTTACATGCATAATTGCTTTGCTTCTCTGTGATCTCTATTCTTTTTTCTTAAGTAACTCTGAGTTATCATCCATGTGATATGTGAAAGCACTTACTTTTTTAAAGAAATGAGTGTTGTTAAAGTTAAAAATTCACACATTCATAACACTTTGTACCTAACAAGTCAATCATCATGTAGACAATTTTTATCATTTTGTCTGTATCATAATTGCAACTTCAAATAAATTTGATTGGAGAATTTTAACTTTTTCAGCAGAACTGCTTATCTAGTACTTGGTCCAAAACCATACCATTATAGAATACAAACTCCAGAATGGATTTTAGAGTGGAAATCACTGCTTGTTTTATAGAAGGGTAAACTTAGGTCTTAAAAAAATCATTAAGCAGTTTACCTAAGACGAAGTAACTATTGAACTGTAGTAGACCTGGTGAAATTTTTCCAGTGTTCCATTTGGGTTTTTACTGTGAATTCACTAATGTTTAAAGGCAGTGGTAAAGAGGCATATGAGAGATACATCACCTGGGGTTTCACCATTTCTTTGTGTAGCTTCCAAAAGGAGACATTATGTTTGCATGAATATTTTAAATCTTTTTTGCAAATTTCCCATCATTCAATATAGGAGGGAGACATGTTATGAAAATAATGATCTTGACTTACTACAAAAGCCAAGTTGTACAAGAAATAGTACCAAGAGCCAACAAATGGGAGCACATCAACTTAAAAGCATTTGAACAGAAAAAAGAATCCATCAACAGAGAGATAAGACTACCTTCAGTATGGGAGAAAATTTAATTAGCCTCACACAGGACTAATATCTAGCACATATAAATAATTTAGAAAATGAACTCTTCAGATTTGAAGATGCAAGAAAATGTGGGCATGTGAAATGAACAGTACTTCTCAGATGAATAAATAAAAATGTCTAATCACTACATTAAAATGCTCTACATAGTGGAGCATTTGAAAAATGCCAATACGAACAACACTGAAATACAGTCTCAGTTCAGAAAGACACCTTCAAGAAATCAACTCTCAAGGCCTTGACTGGACTCTTATATCCTATGGTGAATGTATATGGAGGAAGGCTTTTAAACAAAAGAAACAGTGCAATATGATTTGGGGTACAGGAGATCAAAACACTCTTGGAGATAAGACAGACATCCTTGGATTGCCAGTACTTACCGGATTTTTTAACAAAGTTTGGCAGTGTGAAGGGAAATGAAGAAAGTAGCTGAGGTAAAAGTGGAAAATGAAGCAGGACCTTGAGAAATGCTAGCAAGACTTTCTAGGCAGGAAATCTAGCTAATTAAGGGAAATGTCTAATCTCTAACATTGGTAGTTATTGCTCTGTAATAGGAGTGAGAGCCACATGCCCTCAGCGATGGTATTATCAGGCCTTCAGAGGCTGTGAATATTAGTTTTTCAATAGAGCCAGAAAACACTGTGGTCAGCAACTTAAACCTTACACAGCTTATCCTCAAGCAATCAGCAAATAACAATGCTGACACATCTGGGGGTGGGTGTTTGTTGATGGGAGAGTAAACTGATACAACCACTGTGGAAATCTGTTTGGAGATTCCTAAAAAAAAAAAAAAAAACTAAAAACTGCCAAACATGAGGATTCACACCTGCAATACTAGCATTTGGATGGCTGAGGTAAGAGGATTTCTATGAGTCTGAGGACAGCCTGGGATGCATAGTGAGTTCGAGGCCACCCTGAATAATAGCACAAGACACTGCTTCAAAAACCAAAATGTAGCTGGGTGTGGTGGCACATGCCTGTAATCCCAGCACTCGGGAGGCTGAGGCAGGAGGATTGTTGTGAGTTCGAGACCAGCCTGAGCTACAAAGTGAGCTTGAGGCCAGCCTGAACTGCATAGTGAGACCCTGTCTCAAAAAGACAAAAAAAAAAAAAAAAAAAAAACCCAAAATGCCTAAATTAAGAAATTCCATTTTTCATTTAGTCAGTTATTCCCCTTCAAGGTACCTCTCACAAGATTTAAAGACACCAAACCACAGTCATGTATGCATGCTCACATTTATAGTAGAGCAATTCATAATAGATAACACGGCTATAAAGAAAATGTGGCCTTTATACACTTTGGAATACTATTATGTCACAAAGAATAAATCTGAGTATATGCAGCAAGCTCTGAGCTCCATGAGATCATAACATTAAGTGTAGTAACTCAGAAAAGCTTAAATAGCTTAAGCATCTTATAACTTCTCTTATATGAAAAACTGAATATACATGTATATTTCTATATGTAAGTCATATGTATGTATATATATTATATATAGGAAATAAAATATAGATAACAGGAGAAAAGAGAGACAAATAAAAAAGCTATAGTAATTGAGCTTCAGCAATTGTACCTTGACTTAGTACAATTGCCTTACATGCTTTATATGTTCTTTAGGCTATTTTAGTTTTTTATCCATATGTATGCTAATTAACTTTACAAGGTAATATAAATAAATGAATCTGAAGTTGGAAAAATAAAGAGGGTTAGAGGGGTGCCAGTCAGATAGCTCATCAGATTACAGCTCACGCTTAGGCAGATGCAGGGACTAGATCCT
The DNA here is from genome assembly GCA_004027165.1 of Ctenomys sociabilis. Lineage (NCBI taxonomy): Eukaryota > Metazoa > Chordata > Mammalia > Rodentia > Ctenomyidae > Ctenomys > Ctenomys sociabilis. The sequence goes on along the minus strand of PVKA01001647.1, from coordinate 64,432 downwards.
ATCCCTATCTCAAGTGAGATAACACTTGAGGCTGGATGTGGTGGCGCATGCCTGTAAGCCCAATGCTTGGGAGGCTGAAAATTGGAGGATCACTGTGAGTCTGATCTATGTAGTGAGACCCTATAGATGCTGTTCTAAATACAGAAAATAAAAAAGGCTAGAAGGAAGGGAAAAAGAAGAATTGAAATGTGTTATGTGCAGGTATCAACCCCCAAAAATGAATGTAGTTATGTACTGCAGTCATGTACCACTGCTGAGATTTACATAGTACAAGACCATCTTCCTGAGAAGGTAATTCACCTGCAAATATTTTCACTACTGAACAGCAGTTTACAGTCTTTTTGTGTGCCTTTTTTAGATTGACCTATCTAAAATTGTGCTACCAGTCTCCAGAAACAAACCATTAATGACATAAAATAAGGTTCATTTTGGATCTGCTTTATTGAAAGTATTTGTATTTCTTTTTAAATAAATGAAATAGAATGGAAATTATACAAAGACATTAAAGTCACATGCATAGTGCTGGGGAGATAGCTCAGCAGCATAAGAACCTGCCTGGTAAGCACAAAATCCTAAATTTCATCTGTGGTACCAAAATAATAATAGTAATAATAATATAATAATAGTAATAATAACATGCATAAATAGCTAAATCTTTAATAACTGACTCACTATAAAATTCAAGGAATCTGTTGTATCACAGTACTATTATTGAATAAACATTAAATGATACAGAATCCAGAAATACTTTTTAAAAAGTATCAGCTGCTTCTAAGAATTAAGTAACATATTTCATTTTTGTATCAACTACCTTTTTTCAAATAAAAATGGTTTGTTTCAGATCAAAATAAAAAATTTCTTCTCTGTTCTCGTTATGTAAACATTGATCACTTCTTTTTCTAGGTTTTTGTAAGTACACAGAAGATTCTAGAATATCTGGTTGGCTGTACTTGGATGTAGAGTTAGTACATAAACAAATGCCAGAGACTTAAGATTTACCTTCCTATCACCATGCTCCAGTGAAGGCTTTCCCCTCATCTCCTGTTTAAATAACTTCGCCATATTTTCACACTCTGAGGCCTAAATTAAATTAAAGTAGTTTTAAGGATCAAGGACAAAATAAGTCACTCTGGGAAAGTAGGACAAAGGAAATCAAACAGACCAGATGGAAAGTTCAGACTAGCCAGTATCTTTAAAATATCAGCGCTGTATAAAATGCTTTTATAAGCTATCAATCAATCATCCTTTCCTAAGCAGTCTGGTGACTATTAAGACTTAGGAAATTATTTTCACAGTGGGCTGTATTTGAGGTTATTTATGCAAGTATAGCCAAGACAGCAAAAAAAAAAAGAGATGGAAGAATTTCCAGTGATAATAACCACTACAAATGTTTAGCAAAGCTTGTGATTTTTCAGAAAAAAAAGGAATCTCAAAAATAAATGACAATACAATCCCTATGATATTAGAAAAACTCTTTAGAAAAACATATAATAAAATTATTTTATTTAAATGTCTTTAGTTCACCTAATTCAGAAAACAGCCAAGCCTTGTATTCCATCCTAACTGAATGTACATGTAATAATACTACCACTAGTTAAGGTTTATAGAGCACTGTCCATGTACTAGACATGGAAACAAATAGTGATCATGTATTTAAATTTTAAAATAGTCCTTTTAGTTAGATATTGGAATGATTCCTATCAGGAAATTAGGTAAACAAACTATATGAATACATCACTCCTTTAACACCTTACCACAGCAATTTTTAATAGCATTGAAGCATGTAAACTATTGATTGTGTTTGCAGTAGAGCCTAGAGTATGGCTCATTTATTGGGTTTCAAATATTGACTCTGTCACTTTCCTTTGTAAAATTTAGATAAATTTATATGTCTCTACTTTAGAGATTCTTCATAGAGAACATTAAAATTTTTTAAGTTTTCTTTTCAGGATTAAATGAAATATCACCTATAAAACAAACTACAAGTGAATCAAGCATGTAGTATGGAAACAAATGTCAGTAGTGTTGATTATTATTATTATTATTTTTTTGTATTTCAAAGGTTTTTCTTACTTTTAAAAGTATAACATATGCATAGAATGGTGTTATTTGTATATAGTGCAATTTCATTTTATGGACTCTACAATAGCTCCTATAGCTTATTTATTTATTTATTTATTTTTCATTTTATTGAACTACAAATGTCAATCAGACAGTTTCAAGACACCTTAACAAGACAGATTCGATAAATTAATACACTGCAATCTGTTTTCATAATGTTTTGGTATCATACAAGGTGCATACATGATATTATATTTACAGATATTATTTTAGCAGATGTCTCTTATCAGTAAATTAAGAGTGTAGCTGCTTACTTATCTTATTTTTTATACCTGAATTATATCAAAAATTCAGTAATTATTTTCCTATTGGATGTTTTTGGTTTTTTTTTTGGTGAAACCAGGGATTGAACTCAGGCCCTTGCACTTCACAAGGAAGTGCTTATTCCACTGACTCCGCTCCCCAGTTCATATTTTCCTACTGGATGACCGTAGTACTAGAAGCTGACATAATATCTTGTCCAACCACCATTAGTGCAGATCTTGCCTCTCATAGAATTATGTAGAAGCACAGCATTATCTACCCCAACTGTACTGTCTATACACACACATCATGATTTTTTCATTCTACACCCCTTCTTTTGTCTACATCTGTCAAAGGTGGGCACTCCATTGTCATTCAACTAACTTAGGTGCTTGAACTCACCACAATCCAACACAGTCCAGCATTCCACAACAATAGTGAGTTATTAAAAGAAGTTGTCAACCATAGTCATTTACAGCTCAGCTTAATATTATGAGCCCATGATGTATACTTCATTTTTATACTTTTCTGCTGGATGGTTAAAACCTAGATAGAGCAAGACTTTTATACCAACACATGTACTTTATATTTCTTATATGGTCAGTGAAGTCCCCTTAGGGTTTATCTTGTAGTCCTGTACATTATTCTGTAGATCCTTTGTCTGTGTCATCCATGTGGATGAGTCACGGCCAATGCTTGACCAGTTTGCTCTCTGTGAGAGCTTGAGAGAAAGTTTTCTCTTCATGTGACTCTCCCCAGGCACACTATAGAACTTCAGTCTCTTTCCTCTGTAGCTCCATAATCTCCTTGTTCAGAAAATTTGGAGCTCACCTGAGTTTCATGATGTTGCAGTACATGTTCTCCTATGTCCTGGGTCTTCACTGACCTTGAAAGGGTAGGGCCAGAATGTTGGCTGGCCTTGTGGCTCTTCTATTTCTCCAATTTTGATCTGTGATCTTAGGTTGTTAGCCATCCAGAAGAAAAGCTGGTTAGCATCCTGCAGCATATGCCATTCACTTTGCCTTATCTGACTCAATTGATTTTAGTTGTACGTTTCCTTTTGTATTTCTTCTTTTTGCTTGTTATACTAGGGAGATTATATGATATTTATACATGTGTGTCTGGTTTATTTCACTTATGAGTATATGTTTAAGTGGCATCCACTTCAGTATAAATGCTTCAAACTTATCATTCTTAATAGCTGAGTAATACTCCATTATATAGAAATACCACATCTTTTTCAACCATTCCTCATGTGATGGACATCTTGGTTGTTTCCAAGATTTTGCTATCACACATTGCGCTGCTAT
>PVKA01001647.1:0-60658 GCA_004027165.1 Ctenomys sociabilis | reverse complement strand
TCCAGTAGGGGGATAGCCTGCTTGAATGGGATTTCTAGTCCTACCGTTTTGAGGAGTCTCCACACTGACCTCCACAATGGCTGTACCAGTCTACATTCCCACAATGTGGAGAAGTGTTCCCTTTTCCCCACAATCTCTCCAACATTTGTTGTTGGTTGATTTCCTTATGAGAGCCATTCTTTCTGGAGTGAGATGATATCTCAGTGTTGTTTTTATTTGCATTTCACGAATGGCTAGCGATGTGGAGCATTTTTTCATATATTTGTTCGCTTCTTTAATTTTGTCCTCTGAGAAGTGTGTATTCATCTCAGATGCCCATTTCTGAATTGGGTCTTTAAATTTGAGGGCCCTGTTATATTTTAGTTCTTTACAAATTCTAGACAGTAGTCCTCTGTCTGATTGCTTATTAGTTAAGATTTTTTCAAAGTGTGTGGGTTGTCTTTTCACTCTGTTGACAATTTCTTTTGACATGCAGAAGCTCCTTAAGAACAGTTGATCCCAGTTGTTGATTCTTTCAAGTGCTTCCCATGCAAATAATTTTTGATTATTTTGATCTGCAGTATTCAGCGGGAAGAATTGCATGTTTAATGTCCTAAACTGATCAAGGTATTAGAAGGTTTTTTTGAAAGTACATTTTGTGCCTTTAAATATCATAAGCTTCACTGATGCAGACATACTACATTATATTTATAAACTTTATGCCAAATAATAATTTAAATAAAGTAATATATTTTAATAAATTTGGCTAATGAGTGAAGATTTCAATTAGGAGATAGGCAGTTTTAGAGATTGATTTTAAATATGATTAGTTTCTTATCTTCCATGGAAAATATTTTACCAAAAATCCCCCAAATCATTAATAAATTAAAATTTCCCACAAGTTACCCATATTTTAAAAAATCTAATGACATTTTGGCATATTATCTTATGGCATGTGTGCATAACTGCACACCTTTTGAGATATTATTACATAACTCTATACAAATGTGATATAATTTTTTCCACTTACTGTTAGTTTTTAAATTTTTTCTCGTTTCTAATGTGAGTTAAAAAAAAATTATTCCTTAGATTTTGGATGGTGGCTCAGGGATAAGCAGCAAAGATAACAAAATAATAGTTAGTTTTTTTCAGTGAAGGATGAGGTAATTTTTAATTTTAAAACAAGAAGAACTGAAACTTCGTACATGAAGATAGGTGTGAACATAGAGCCTTGTGATCCAGGCAAGATGAAACTGTAGTAGAAAGAGCAGCAGAGAGTGAATGGGATCAGTTTAGAACATTAACAGTATTTGTTTTCTGAAAAAATAATTAGCAATTCAGCAATATCAAATTCTGTTTAACAACTGCTTCTCTTTTGGACTGTGACTTGACCCCTCCTTTGCCTTCACTTTTGTTCATCTTTAAAATGAGACATTAGAATGATGGATCCCTGGCCAATAGTTGCCCCAATCTGAGTAAGATCTTCCCCTGGGCTACTTTTATAGACTGAAGGGGGTAGGTACTTTTCAGAAGTACAAATGGGCAAAGCCTGAAGCAGTATGTAGCATTTTGCAATGAGAGAAATGCAAATTAAGATAACACCAAGATCCCATCTCATCTTGTTCTAGAATGAATGGTGCTTTAATTAAAAAATAGCAAATGCTGCCAAGGCTTTAGGGAAAAGGACACCTTGCATACTGTTGGTGGGAATATAAACTAATACAAGCACTGTGGAAATCAGTGTGGCAGTTCCTCAAAAACTAAAACTAGAAATTCCATTTGATCCAGTATTCCCCTATAGGTGTCTTCCTGGTAGAGCTAAAGGCATCATATTACACTGACACATGCATACCTGTCTTTATAGCAGCAGAACTGATAATGGCCAAACCCTAGGAGTAACCAAGAGGTGCATCAACTGAGGAGCAGATCCAGAAAACAGTGTTATGCACTGGTGTACTGCTATTCCATAAGAAAGATAAATTGGATTCATTTTAGGAAAATGGATGCACTAGGAGAGCAGACTGCCAAGTGCAATAAATCAGACACATAAACTTATGTATCGAACTTTCTTTGCATGAGAAACCCAAACTATAAATACCGAGCAAAATGAAAGATAGATAACAGGAAATCATGAGGTCGATGTTTTGCACATGGGAAAGCAATCAAAAGAAGGAGGAAAGGGGGAGAGAGGAGAGGGAAAGATTGAAAAAAAAATGAAGTGTTATAGTCAGATGCCAAGTCCCCAAAAGCAAGAAGGTACTAATCATGTACTGGAAGCATATACTCATAACAATATAAAAATGAAAAGAAATAGCAGATAGAGTATGTGAATACTCTCCCAAAGCCACAGAAGCACTGGAAGAGGAACTGTCCAGGCTTTAGGGTGTTACCATCTTGCTCATCTGAGTGTTCTCAGGGGCTCGTGTATCCCTAGGCCTGAAGTATGTGCTTAGAGAATGCTTCCGGCAGTATAAATGGCATTGCCCTGAAAGTAGTGTTTTAAGACATGAACATCTTTTCTGAAGTAAATCTTAGTTATTGTGGCCTGCTACATATCTTTATCTGTTCCTTGAAACTGACAATAAAACACATGTATCCAAGTAGTCAGTTTTTGCTAAGCACGTTAACCTATTGTTTAGACATATGACTGTTCCGAGAGTGAGAACAGAACAGAAGCAGGGGAAATCAGAGCACCTCAAGATTTAGATGTCAAGTAAAGTAAAATAGCAGGAACTGAAACAAAAACTGAACATAGAATAAGAGGAGGTAGTGATACTAGAGACAGTGGCATTAGAAAATGGATAGAAGTGCTGTCTGAGCTACAGGAAATAAGAGTCAACTAGTAAGATTGCTGCAGTCACGCCCTAGAAAAAGATTCCTGGACTGCCGCGATAGAATAGATGGTTCCAGGCTGCCTCCCGCCTTCCAGAAGAACGCTGGGACTTAGGAGCAGCCAAGGTCATCAGAATCTCTGTTCCTTTTTCATTGTGAAGGGACTTCAATTTTGGTGCCACTGATTTTTTAAGAAAATAAATCTTACATGTCTCCTCCATTCATTTATTCCTGACTTCGTTATTTTTGTGAGTCCTACCTTAGGCTTGGCTGAAGTCACGTGATAACATCTCACAAGTGCCTCTTTCTATATGGCCTCAAGTACATAAGCTGCAAGAACCAAAGCTTTGTGAATGATTTTCGAATTAAATTGTTAAAATGTGTTTTTAACTTAGTACTTTCTGAAAAATCTATTCTCTTGCAGACAGTTTTACAGCTATCTTCTATTAGGCGGGAAATTGACTTTTTAGCCACTGACACATGACAGGATGTTTATTTTTCCCGTTCTAACACTTACGACTTGTCCAGCAATTTCTCTCCTTACAGAAATAATGAAGGTCAGCTGTGATGAACTGCAGTCTGTGTAGCCCCTCTTGAGCAATTTCTCTATACTCTTATTTGAAATTGGAAATTCTTTTTTTCCCATAAAAGAAAAAAAAATGCAGACACTCAATATAAAAGCTATTGAGGTGGGGCAGGAAGAAGATACAGGTGTTTGCATGTTCTTCTCAGCCTGACTACTCCAGCCATCACCTAATGAGGATGGAATGTCAGCTGGGATACGGTGCTTTATTATTATTTCCGGAATGCTCTGCAGCTTCAAGATAAAATGTAACGTTGCAGTTGCTAAGGTAACTGCTTTCTTTTTCTTGCTTTAGGAGTAGGAGAACAAATTAGGTGAAGGAAGCTTCTGTAAATTGTCGATATATGGATGCCCTAAGGCTGCAATAGCGAAATGTTTTATTGGCATCCTCAGAAACCAATGCAACATGTGGGATGTGTCACCTAAAAGTTATTCTTGCTGTCATTCTGATTTGCTTCTTGAGCAACCTAATGCAAATGATGTATTTACTTCTTTTTTTTATTGTCTGAGCCAGCCTTTCTTACTCTTATTAATTTTATGCAATTTAATCACTATCAATATTCCTAAGAATGAAGCTCAGGACAGAAAAATTTTAGATATAATAAAATAAGACAAGGTTAATTGTTGGCAATTGTCTGCTTTATGATCAGCACAAATTTAGAATTTTATATTGATATTTTTCTGTTGTTGTTATTCCCTGGAGCTCCTTTGTGGCAAGGCTTCATTAATCTCTCATCACTCTGCTGGCAGGATTATTTATGAAAATATCTGAAGTTAGAAGCTAATGGTTTGAACATGATAAACCAGTCCTTGTATTTGCTTTCAATTTCCCAATTTATTTTTAATTGAAACACTTTATTATTTAATCTGTACCTTCTTATTAAAGTGCAAATTTCAACACATTTTCATATTCCTATAATGCACCTTCCCACTGAAAGTGCATTACTATTGCCAATGGTCACTTTGCATTTTAAAATATAATGAGTGTTGCCAATAATGGCATCCTAGAGTACCGACACTATTTGGAATGAAAAAAGCGTCGACTGAATTTTCCCATCTTTGCCAAATTGTCCACCAATACACCACCAAACTTCTAGATACTTCTTTAGTGAAATCATAGGCAAGCTATTATAAACGTATTGTGGAAATATTTAGTTTCATGGGTTCTTGCAGCTTATTCAAGTACTGTAGGGACATCCCTCACAATCTGCCTATAAAAGCAATGCTTCAACTTAGTAAAACAGTTCATTTTGAGTACCTTATGGAGAAATAAGTCATATTTACAATTTATGAGTCATTGCTACTGGCTTAACACATACTCACAACCTATCTGACCCAGTATAGAAGTTTTGAGTTGTGGTGAACATCCAGGAAAATTGTGTCCAAATCAAGCCACTGACTAGCCACTCACTATTATTTTTATTTTATTTTTTTGTGGGCAACTCATCCCGCCGTAAGGGGTGGGGCTAGTGCACCATGTGGTGCCAGGGATTAAAACAGTGGGCCCTGAGTACTTGCCTAAATAGATGCTTTAGACCACTGAGTTGTCTTGCCAGGCCAACTAGGTGTTCTGACCTGGCAATTGAATTCACTTCTCTGAACCTTAGTTTCTCAACTGATAAGAGGAACAGATAATTATTGTATTGAGTTATTGTTTGAAAATCAAACCAAATGAAAGGTATTGCACAATAACTGATATGTGGTGTGTTCTTTTCCTTTCGTTACTTTTTCTACATCTCTCAGTAAAATTTTTATGTACCAAATTAATAAAAACATTTTTCTGTTTCCCAATTTTAAATAACCATTACTATCAGATTTTCCAGTATTCTATAAAATTAGGAAATGTTGCAGCTGTCCAAGTAGGATGTTTGGCAAATTAAGGCAACTGAAAGATGAAGTCTAGAATTACGAAAATCAATTCCAGAACATTTTTCAATATATTTCATATCTAGGACTGTTTTCTCTTTTAATCATTTACTGCACTAAATATCATACTAGATAATGAATATTTGTCATCTTATGAAGTATAATAGGGAGTGCACTCAAAAAGTTGATGCTGGTAGAAATGTAGACTGGTGCAACCATTGCAGAGATCAGTATGGAGACTCCTCACAAAACTAGGACTGGAAATCCCATTCAAGCTGGCTGTCTCCCTATTGGGAACTGAAAATTCGTATCATAGTAATGTACGTGTACCTATGTTTATAGCAGCACAATTTGTGATAGCAAAATCTTGGAAATAACCAAGATGCCCATCACATGAGAAATGTTTGAAAAAGATGTGGTATTTGTATACAATGGAGTATTACTCAGCTATAAAGAAAGAATGATAAACTTGAAGCATTTATACTTAAGTGTATGCCACTTTAGCATATTCTTATAAGTGAAATAAACCAGACACACTTGTGCAAATATAGTCTCCCTAGTATAAGATCATATAGTATCCCTAGCATAAGAAATCAATAGAAGAAATACAAATAGAAATGTATAACAACTAAAAAGAATTTAGTCAGATAGTTAGGGTAAACTGAACTGCATGTGTTACAGGGTAATAATCAGCTTCTCTTCTGGATGGTTGACAACCTATGTAGCAGATCAAAAATTGGAGAAATGGAAGGGCTACAAGTTCAGCCAACATTTTGGCCCTATCCTTTAAAGATCAGAGAAGAATCATGATATAGGAGAACCTGTACTGTTACATCATGGAACTCATTTGTGCCTCAAATTTTCTGATCAAAGAGACTATGGATCCAAAGAGGAATGTGATTGATGATCTATAGTGTGCTTGAGGAGAGTCACATGGAGAGAAAGCTTTCTCTCAAGCTTTCACACAGAGCAAACTGGTCAAGCAATGATCATAACTCATCCACATGGCTGCCACTGACAAAGGATCTACAGAGTGAGGTACAGGGTTGCAGGATAAACCCTGCGGGGACTTGACTGACTTCATCAGATAAAAAAGTTACATTTTTTGTTACATAGGTCTTGCTTTATCTCAGTCTTAACCATTCAGCAGAAATGTGTAACAATGAGTTATATAAAATAAGGCCATAATAGTAAGCTGAGCTATAAATGGCTCTAATCAACAACTTCTTTGCATAACCCACTATTATTATGGACTGCTGGACTGTGTTGAATAGTTTCTCTGAATTCAAGAACCTAACATAAATGAATGACAATAGCATACCCATCTTTGACAAGACTAAACAAAAAAAGGGCATACAAAGTCAGAACTATTCTGTGTTTGTATAAACAGTACAGTTAGGGTAAATATGCAGTACTTTTGCATAACTCTATGAGAAGAATTAGAATTTAGACTTGCACTAAAAGTATTTGGACAGGATATCCTGTCGGCTTCTTCAACTATGGATAACCACTGGGAAAATAACAATGTAAAAAATATTAATTATTGAAACTATAATTCAGCTTTGAAAAAAAAGATAAGTATACAGCTACTTCTCTTAATTCATTGATTAAAGACATCTGCTCTAATAGTGTTTGTGGAAACGGTATCATGTATGCACCTTGTACAACAAAAAGCCACTGTGAAAATAATGTGCAATGTATTAATTGTTGAATCTGTTCTAATTTGATTTGAAACTTTCATTGCTATTTGTTCCTCAATAAAATAGAATTAAATTAAATTTAAAATAAAGTTGATATTCCTGAATCTGAGATATAAGTTTATTTCTCTGTAGCCCTGAGATTTTGAATAAGCTTGAGCCCTAGTTTTTATAGATAAGATAGATTAATAATATTTTCCTGGGAAGAACAAAAAGCAATAATGCACCTAAAATGTCATGCATAACTGATGAGCTAGCTTTATTATTAAATATAAACTCCTCCAATATATCAGGAATTTAAAAGCAATTTTTTCTTACATAGGTACAATTCCATTACAATAAATGTCAAAAACATTTATTCTAATGTTAATAAATATGAATTTATTATTCATCTTTTCCATTGCCTAATTTTACAGGATACTGGAAAACGTAATAGTAATAGTCATTTAAACTTGGGAATTATTGACCAATATCCATAGTCTGCTGAAGTTCACAGAGGAAACAAATCCAATGATTCCAGTCTTAAGGACTTTCAACTTACTATCTGGTGGTACTTGAGTTCAAGAACTTAATTTGTTTCCAGTTTCTGGCATTGGTATCAGTGTCAGGAAGATGCCTGCCGTACTTTTTATCACCAGATGCAGTTTGTGAATAGAAACAAATTATTGCTCATATTTCTGTTTTTGAACCAAATTGTTTGTGAATACAAAGGGTCATGGACCAAAGTACAGGTAATTATGTGAATGTACAAAGACAAAATATCTACTGAGGTTTCTATTTTACTTCTATCAATCAATGACTTAAAATTATAGTATTGGCAATCAATGACTTAAAATTATAGTATTAGATAGCTTTCTAAATCTAGCTCTTCTAACTTTGTTTTATTTTTTTCAACTTTTTATTTTTTAAAGAGAGTACAAATTAGATTAAAAAAATTACAAGTGATACAGAATTTTACTTAACAAAGTATATGAATTTCACAATATTTCTGCATAGTGTTATCCTCTAACATGTTATTTGTATTATCAAATATATGAATAAAAAATTAGAAGAAGAAAGAAAAAGGAAAGAAATATATGAGAAATTAAGAGGAGAAAAGTTACAAATAATTAAAAATGAGACAAAACAAATTCAGTATTATTTGTTCCTTTCCATAGACCAGCACTAATGCACAGTACAGTTGTTCAAAGTATTCTGCTTAAATACATAGGTAAATCTCTTTCCCCTACTCCCTCTCCTGTCTTCCTCAACATAGTAACTCTTTCCTTTTGAATAACTTCATTAACTTTTCCTGGTATCTATTGTACCATTCAGATTCCATTTTTCTCTTTCAGGTTCTCACACTAAGGAGACAATACAATGTTTTTACATGTCGGTTTGATTTATTTCACTTAAGAGTATGTTCTCTAGTTGCATCCATTTACTAACAGAAGACTCAAATTTATCCCGTTTTATAGATGAGTAGCATTCCATTTTGTAAAAATACCACATTATTATCCATTTTTCAGTCGATGGTTGTTTCCAGGATTTAGCAATGACTAATTGTGCTACTATTACCATGTGTGTGCACATAGCACTGTGGTGTGAGGTTTACAGTTCTTCTAAAAAAATGCCCAGAAGGGGAATACCTGGCTTGACTGGAACCTTCAATCCTATTTTTTTAAAGAATCTCCTAAAGTAAAGATAATTTTATAAATCTCTTTTGAGTGGTCGAGTCACATTTTAATTTGGATTGTCTGATTATAGGATTCCATTCATATATTTTTTGTTAGGAAGATATAAAAAACCAAGTCAATCATTTCAATTAATTTAACATTGAATAATAATATATATTATTTTCTTAGGTATAGAAAAATATAAAATAAGCTTTGACCCCATTCTCCTTATGACCTCATGGTTATAGACTATGTTATACAGCCTATATAGTTCATTAAATTACAGAAACTGAAAATGCAAAGTATAGCTGTAGTACTTAATATGTAGCAGGTAATATTTTTACCAGTATTAGATTTCATGTGAAGCATTCAGTGTGATTTTTCCTTTTCATCATTGCTAGTCCACCTGTAGAGGTAAAGTGTTTTAAGCAATAATTTTCATCTTAAACTTCATTTGTTACATGCTGAGAGCTCTTTAAAATCAAGAATTTGATTTAATTTTGCTTCACCAATTATATCCAATTTTCACAATATAAATATCAGTCCAGAAGAGGAACAAGAATATTTCATTTTAACATGGTCTATTTAAAATAAAAGTTACTTTTTATTCCTCAAATATTTCTGCATTCCTAATACTTAACAAGTCATGAATCTAATCAGAAGCCTGTTAATGAAAAGAAACAATATCAAAGACAGTACATTTATATTATGCTTATTAGGTTTAAAATACGTTATATATTTCAAGGCAGAAATATTTAAAATTCTTGGCTACAGTCTAATTTCAGTGACAATGAACAGAAACCTGAAACTGAATATAAATGCTGCATAATGATGGCTTCCCTAATATTTAAGATGCTCTTTACCAGGCCAAAAAAAGTGCTCTGTATTTAATTTTGAGGTAATGTATAATAGTATTATTAGTATTTTCAAAAACCTACAACACAAAAGATACTTGTTTTAGACAGACTATATAACTGTTTTGCCCATTTCAAGTGAATGTGGTACCTCAGTTCACAAACCTAACTCATTCTATGATGCTGGGGAAGAGAACCTCTAATGTGTTCATTACCCCATGTGGAGTTAGTGGTCAGAAACAAAATTGTGCATAACACTTACGTTCATGAACCAAGGCATAACTCTATTTATTAATTACATGCAAAGCATTTCCTAGAGCAAATAAGCTTTAACTATTTGGCACCTGTACATTACAATCTCATTAAAAGACAGTTATACTTTTGGCCACATTTTTATTTGTTCTAGGTCTATTTGTTAATAGTCTCTTTGTAATCTTGAACTATCAACTTGGCTATTATGTTTTTCTTAATGTATGTGTGCATAAGAGACTGTTAAGATGAAACTCTTCAAAACTTCCATCACAATTTTCTAATATTAACTAATGATTTACTGTTGTATTTCAACATTAGGAAGAAAGTTGGTCACTTGGCTTTGTATCACTGAGACAAAATGCCTGAGAAGTCAATGGGAAGGAAGAAAAATTCACTGTGCCTCATGGCTTCAGAGATTTCCATCATGGTCAATTGACTCCACTTCTTTGGGCCTGACTGAGCCTGAATGTCTTGCTTAGAGCAGGGAGTGGAGCAGAGTTACATAGCTCAGGGTGGCTGGGCATGCGAGCAGAGCAGCAGCCTGGGATGGGCTGTGCACTAGACATATGCCAAGATCAGACCCCTGGGACTACTCGTGCACCTAGACTCCATCTCCTACATTTCCAGTTCTTCCCAAGAGTAGCATCAAACTAGGAATTCATCAGTGGATTGATCAGTTGATACAGTTAGTCTTTTCAGTATCTAGTTGTCTTCCAAAAGTGCCACCTCTGAATATATGAAACCTTATAGGGATTTTATTTTATTTTTTTAATGTATTTAGTACAGGGTCTACAGAATCTCACTACACAGATCAGACTCATATTGATCCTCCTGTTTTTGGACTCCTAAGCTCTGAGGTTACAGACAAGCACCATCATGCCCAGTCTTAGTCATCATTTCAGCATGACCGTGCAGGAAAACAGGCACAGCTTGTGGTGCCAGATATCGAACCCCAATCCTGCATCTGCCTAAGCAAGTGCTTTAATCCACTGAGCTCTCTGGTCAGCCCTAGGATTTAAAATTTTAACTATAGCAAAAGTTAAGTTGAAGTGTTTGCAAGAATATTTATTTAATTACACTTACATTGTAAAATATATAGTAAATATTGTGATGAAAATAAAACATACCATTTTAGATATAAAAACATATGGCATATTTTGAAAGCATCCTTTGAAACTCTTAATAATTTTTATTATGGAGAATATGTGATTGTATGTTTTTAAGAAATATATCATTGTAATGTCAAGTGTAATTTATTTTAGCATATGATTATTGGGAGTATTCACTAGTAATTGTCATTAATAATTTTATAAATGAACCTAGGGAAGAACTTAACTATCTTACAGGAAAAGATACAAGAAAACACTAGATGTTGAAAGACAGTAACATATTAGAAACAATATGACATTTCACTCTGCTTATTCTTGGTGAAATTTTGAGTTCATTTAACTTTTATGTGCCTCAGTTTTCCTTTCCTCAAAATGGAGGAAAAAGTCTAGTATCACTTATGGTTACAAAAGAAACCACTCTGAAATGGAGTGGCTTGCAGCAGCGGATTCTTGTTGCTCACTAACCTGTAGCATAGCTGACTTGTAGTGTACTGGGCGCACTTGGGCGTCTGTGGTTCACCATGTGATCAGCTCGATGACTCTGCTCCATGAGCTCAGTTGTAGTCTAAAGAAGCCTGAGCCCCGATAAATGTGCCCTCTTCCATGGACTGCTCATCCTCTGACAAGTTACTCCCATTCATTTTCATGGCAGAGTTGTGGTTTCATGAGAGTTAAATGAAACACAAAAGGTATCTTGGAAGTGGCATGTCATTTTGTCCTATTTTTTTCATAAAGCAAGTCACAAAATCAGGATAGATTTGAGTACCTCTTATTAGGACTTGCCAAAGACTTGCATGTGAAGGAGGTGGAAGCCTGGGATATTGCTTAGTTGCACAGTGCCTGCCTGGCAAATGCAAGGTTCTGGGTCTGATTCCCAGTAATGAAGGAAGGAAAAAAAGGAGGGAAGGAGAAAGCATGGGAGGAAGGGAGGCAGGGAGAAGGCAGGAAGAGGTGAAGAATGTGACAATTAGTACACTATGCCATGGTTCCTTGTCTATTTTATTGAGGAAAGTATTTAAAATAAATGTGCTTATAAAGGTAATCAATTTAATTGATTTTTACAATTAAGCCAATTATGTTCTTAACATTTTTTTCTTTTGTTACTTTTTCATTTATAAGGACTGTATACAATTATGCATATGCAAATTTTCTTATGGTACTTAAAACAAGTAAATAGAAGTGTTGAAATATGGAAGTTTTATTATAAAATGGCATGTAAAATACTACTTTTAAAATTATCTTCTCAAAATTTTAAAGGTCAAAACATTGATTTTTCAGGCAAACATTTTTACAAAATCTGTGTGAGTATGTCCCATGGCTCTCCATTGCCATTCATTTAGTAGTCTTACTTTTATCATGCCCTTTATAGTAGAAGAGGTATATAATTAAGTATTACTAGTTTTATCTTGTGAATAAGATAAATCATCCTTAGCTATTTTAAAAATATTTCATTTTGAACTATGGTTTAACTTGCTAATACTTCCCAGTTCTCATACATCTCCCAAACGTGCTTCTGATAATATTAAAAATACAGATAGCTACAGTGAAACTTTCAAACTTTGAAAATCAATACTGGTAAAACATTGTTAACTAGAATGCATGTCTGTGAGTATGTAGTGATATAAGTGACCAAATAAATATTATTCTGAATGGAGAGAGGACGGGTAGTCTTCTATGATATAATTCTAATTAATAAAATAGAAAGAGGCTGGGGAGATAGCTCCATAAAGTAAGTGTCTGCTTAACAAGCACAAGGTCCTGAGTTCAATCCCTGGTACCACAATAAATAAATAGACAGATAAATAAATAAATAAATAAATAAATAAATAAATAAATAGAAGGAAAGAGAGAGGAAATAGTTATTAGGAAAAAGAACAATAATGTTTGTATGTCATATGTCTTAGAATTGGCATGACAAAGTTTGAAAAGAGGCGAGTTTGTATAGCACCTTAGATTTGTGAAACACGTATGAGTAGTTTTTATTGATGGGAAAAATGTTCCAAGAGCCACAGTGAATGCCTGAAACCTCAGATAGTGATAAACTTCTTTTGATATATACATACATACATACATACATACATACATTTAATGTCCTCCTATCTTAACTAGGCACTTCCTGCTAAACACTTAACAAAGGTCACACTGTGGCTATACATTTTCAGTTCGAGGTATAAGAGCAAGACAAACACAAATTCCTTTTTTTTCTGTAATTTCACAGGTAGAAAATTAGTTCTTGCTATAGAGTTTTGTAATCTCAGCATACATTTTGTTTCATTTCTTTGCTTCTTGTTTTTTTTTTTTTTTTTTTTTTTTTTTTTTTTTTTTTTTTTTTTTTTTTTTTTTTTTTTGGCTGTCTCAGGCTGCTTTAAGGGAGGCATGTGGAGCTTGGGCCCGAACCACAGCCCCTTGCACCTGACTGAGTTTGCCCAAGCTGGTGCTTTGAACAACTGAGCTAACACATATGCCCCTGTTTTATTTCTTTGAGAACTTCCACCTTTTCCCTTGACAAATGATATCATGGCTTCTCTTTGGCATATCCAAAATGCTAACCTTGAGCACAGGGGCCATTGTTATATAAAATAATGATTAGCTGAAAGGAAGGATGTCAGTATGGCTACTGAATAGCAGTGGGCAAAATATACAGCATCTATAGGCTCGACAAAGAGATAGTTATGCTTTGGATGGGGCGGAGTGGGAGAGCACTGGAATTCATCCTGCTGTTCAGAATGATGTTCAGTTTCAATATGAATTTTCAATTTCTGGAATTCACCATGGGTAAAAAATACCACAGAAAGTGAGACTACAAATAGGAGATCTAAGATATAAAAATAATTTTCTAAATGATGCTTATGTTTCTTTCACCATGTCATTTTCTTATAACGCATAATTTGCCAATATTCTGTTATCGAGTAAAGACAAAAAAAATCATTCAAATTGGTGGTAGTCTTTTCTTTTTTCTACCACTCATTAAACACAGTGGAACAGCACAAAACCTTTAGTTTCCTAAGTACTTTTGACCCTATCTTCTGTAGTTGTGTTGTATTGACACAGCAGGTAGAAAACTAAGGATTCACTTGTGTTATTTTTCAAAGATTCACTTCTACAGGTGGTATCTCACTAACTGGCAGTCTAAGAGAGGTACAAGACCTGGTCCTAGGTCAGCCCACTCTTCAGATATCTTCTTGTCTCTCTCAGGAGCTGTCTCTTCCCCTATGAAATGTTCTACTTAAAAAAAAAAAAAAACAAAACGAGCCCTGTTCCTTGAAAAACCTCATCTCACTAAACATTCCAATACAGTCCAGTATGCCATATTAGTAGGGGGGCTATCTGCAGGACTGGAAGTGTCAGAAGTTGTTGACTTGAGCCTTTTATAGGTCAGCATATTAATATGGCTTTACTTTTTATACCTCATGTTTAGACTGTCTCAGTGCTATTTCTTTCTCAATAAAAGTAATTTAAAAACAAAAGTTCACTAGGCCAAAAAAGGCCCTTGCCCTGTCCTCTGACACAAAGTGTATTAGAATACATACTGTAATGATATTTATAAATTTGATCAACTTGCACAGTGTTTGAACATAGGGCTAGAAATGTAAAGGTGGTATAAAATGGAGATTGCACACTCAGTTGCATCCCTAATTTTCTGATTGAGGAGATTATGGAGCCAAAGAGGAAAGTGACTGAGGATATAGAGTGTGCCTAAGGAGAGTCACTTGGAGAGAAAACATTCTCTCAGGCTTTCACAGAAAGCAAATTGGTGAAGTAATGAACATGACTCATCCACATGGCTCACACAGACAAAGGATCTACAAACTGCGGTACAGGGTCTCAGGATAAATTCTGAGGATTTGACTGACCTTAATTAGATACAAAAGCTGTAATTCTTATTACATAGGTCTTGCTTTATCTTGGTCTTAACCATCCAGCAGAAAAGTATTAAAGTATAAGAAATAAAACCATATTGTTATGCTGAGCTGTAAAAGACTCAAATCAACAACTTCTGACACGGCCAGACATATGGAAAACTCAATAATATTATGGACTAATGGACTATTTGAGAATATTTTGCTGAATCACACACCTATAATATTTAATTGACAAAACTAAAAAAGAGGAGATACAAATGAATGACCATGTTGTATCTGTATATTTAAAATAGTTCATACATACAGCTACATTCTCTTAATTCAGTGAATAGAGGGATCTTTTCTAATAGTGTTTGTAAATAGAATGTCATGTCTGCATCTTGTATAACACATAACCACTAAGAAAACAATATGCAATGTATTAATTATTGAAGCTGTCCTACTAATTTGATTTGAAACTCTCTTATTGCTATTTGTTTCTCAATAAAGTCATGGGAAAAAATGGAGATGCACATAACAATGACTTGCTTTATTATATTCTCACTCTCTTAAACATACTCTGTGTTGAGTAGGCACAAACAGCTTAAATGTTAAATATATATGATGATAAAACAGAGAATATGTCAAACATTTTAGCTATTCTTAGCTTGAACATCTGTAACATGTAGTGTTGTAAGTTGCCTTGTTTTTTTTCTTTGTGTCTGATTTTTACTCTTGCTTTGCTTTTATTTTTCAAAATAAAATTAAATTTATGGAAAGATCAAATGCAGATTTCAGCAGTTGCCATCTTAATTTTCTGTTTATTTTAATAGAATTAATATGGTAAAAATGAAATAAAGCGGAAAAATATTAGAAAACATAAGTTTATATTTTAATACCAAAATGTGAAATGAAGGATACTATAAGTCATTAAAGTTCAATATGTTTGTTTAATTAATACATATGATAAGTAAAGCATATAGATTAATAACTTAAATATTTTGTAAAGTTTATGATATATATATATATATACACACACACATATGATTAAAGATATATGCTTGTTTAGAAAAGAAGCACATTGCTATTTTCAGAATCAGCTGTTACCACACAGAAGTTGCCAAGCAAAGTAATGATAATTTTATTATAACCAATTTTAATATATATTTCATCAAAGCATAAGGCATAAATAACATTTATAGCTTATTATTAAATTATAATTATAATAAAAAGAAGATAGCAATTGTCGCCATGTGAAAATAAATAATTCATTGGTGGATGAAATAATTTGGAATAATAATGCTTAAATCCAAATTTGATCATTTTTTTCATATTCCTTCATTCCTTTTAATTCATTGATTAATTTGTAAGTACATTGCAAAATGAAACTTATAGGCTGTCCTATCCAGGTAGAAGTTACTGTCAAATGAAACAAACTAGTAATAAATATTTAATTTTAACTTTAAAAGCTGTTACATGGGAGAAAAGTGTTTCAGAAGGTTACTTTTAAGCAGAGGTTGGATGAGAAGAAAAGAAGTTATATTTGTAAAGCAAGACTCAGGCAAGAGCCAGTTTACACCAAAGCATCAAAGCTGGACATGTCACTGTACAGCAGGAATGTGCTAGCTATGCACTTGTGGTAGACAAGTTAAAGGGGCTTGAATTTTATGCCATGTAAAATGGAAAATCATCGAAGGATTTTAGCAAGGGAAGCAGAGTATTAGAATTATGTTTGTATCTTAGAAATACGGATGAATGACACAGCCAGTAAAAGTACTGTGATGTTTTCTTTAGCTTTTCCTTCATATTGTGCTCATCAGTGTGATTGATTATGCTAGTAGAATTGTGATTGAATACTTGTATGACCTCAGATCTTTTTAAGTAAAATATATATGATGTGTGTTTATGATATTATACATAAATATATACAATGCATTATATATATATATTGTCTACTGAAAATAAAGGAAAACTACATTCACTCTTTTTTTAGATTGAGAAAGCACCTTTATGCATGTGGATTTCAGAGTTCCTTTAAATAATTCCTTGAGTTTATAAGATTGGCTTATATGTATATTTTGAATTGTTTTCTTTGATCAAATTTACAAAACTTTTTATGTATGCAAATGCAAAAGGCAATCTTAAGTTGGAATCATGTTCTTCTTAGCACACCTGTTATGTAACCTTGGTCAAGTTAATTAATTTGTATTTAAGATTTCTTAGCCTTCTCTGTAAAGTAGTACCTAGCTCATAGGAGTTTTATTAATTACAGCATAATATATGTAAAGAATTAGGTTTTATGAGCACAAACATATTGTCTTAGTTATGTTCTCACTGCTGAGGCTCTATATCTCATGAGTAACACTGAGAAGGAAAGGTTTATTTTGGCTCAAAAATTGTCAAGGTTTCAGTCCACAATCTCAGCTGGCTCCAAGGCAGCTCTAAACTTTAAATCTCCAGTGCATTAACCACTTCTGAGAATTGTGTCCTCATAGTCCAGTCATGCCCCCAGGGCCCTACCCATGAGTGCATAAAGCTTGGGGAAGGGACTAAACCATAACATATGTGCTCTATAGTATTATCTTAAAATTTATTATGTTACGTCTCTTAACTTGAGCACAAGATGCTCTCATTTTATTCCAAATACATTCTTGTTTTTTTTTTTTAACTTTCTCTCTTACCAAGTTTTGTATAAACCATAGAACTCTGTGAGGAATCTACATACAGTATGATATTAAACAAGTACAAAAGCAAAGGTTCACGATGCTTTAGAAGGTAAAAATAAATTGACTAATAACATTATCTTTAGTGCCTAATTTAAAAAATTATCACAATTTGAAAATTCAAAACAGGGTCAGTTTAAAACTATGGAAAGAATAGACACTGTGGGTTTAGGGTTTAGATTAGTCAAAAATTATAATTCAAAATTATATTTATTTGGGTAATATTCACCTCATATTGCTTTATTAATGCTATGCATATATGGATTATAAATAATTTAGAATGATTTTGAGTAACTACAGTAGTGCATACCATTGTTCCTTTTGTTTTTACTACTTTAATATACATTAGAACTTGGGGTTGTATATCAAAGATATTTTTAAACAAATCTTTCTGTAAACTTGTAAGCGAGGTAAAAAGTCAAAATAATGTGCAAATATGTCGTTTTGAAAGAATATTTACATTATATACTAAAAGAATTGTTTTATGCCTCTCAGAAGAACTCATTCAAATAAATATTTATTTCAATTCCTGGCACCACGTGCTGCACGGGACTCGCCCCCTGGGTACATGGAGTGGACCACTAAGACTAGGCATATTGGTTCACACCTGTAATCCCAGCGCGGGAGAGCTGAAAACAGGAGGGTCACCATGAGTCCTATCTGCATAGGGAGACCCTGCACAAAATATAGTAGAAAAAATGAATATTTAAATTATCTGCAGATATGTCATGTATGTATTAACTAAATATCATAACTTACTCAGCTGTTTTGTTTGGCTAGTTTGGTTTTTGAAGTAGGATCTCATTACCTGGGTCAGGGTGGTCTCAAGTGACATTTGTACCTCAGACTGTCGAGTATTACGGAATACAGGAATGTGCACCACTACAATGGCCTGCTAATGCAGACTTGATGGCAGATAATTATTTTGTCATATTTTATGGAAAGAATAGCTTTTCCATAAAACATTACTTCTGTTAAACGAATAAAGCATAGAATAGAGTTCGTAATGATGTGTCCTGGGGCCAGCAACCTGGGTTTGCTACCTGATTGTAACCTCTCAGAAATGTTGAGACCCTATTGAAGTCATATTATTAATCCATCTACCACCCCATGTATAAAAGGACAAGGACAATAGACACATGAGATTCATACAGATTTGTAAGTATTATATACTTTGAATTATGAAATGTGCTAGCAGTACTTTTCTTACACTAGGGTAAAGTTCCTTGAACAATTTATGTAATTATTAAGTTATTTAGTTTTAGAGATGTAGATATGAAAATTTAAAGCAATATTAGGGACACCATGCGACTATTAGAATAGAGTAGGGGATACTTGCAAGTGTTGGGGAAAGGTATGAGAATTAGGTTGGTTAGACTCTAACTAAAACAAAGAGTGGCCTGAACAAACCACTAGTCTCAGGGGTAAGGTGACTTCCACTGCATCTTGTTTTGTTATCTCCTTTCACCCCGAACTTCGTAATTCAAAGGTTGGAATTATTTGTTTATATAGAAATGACTGAAAAAAAAATCAAATAATTTAAATTATTTTTTGTGGGCTCTCGGATTAAATCAATCCAGTGCTAGCAGTGTTTTTGTTGAATTTTTGTTTTGGTATTATTTTAAGCAAGCTCACCAATGTCAGGGTTTCACAATTTATTGGAAGCTTCAAAGACATGGAATTATTTTTGTAATTTGAACCCCTGATGGGGACATGCGGTGCAGCTTACAGTGCCTCTTCCACCCGAGCTACAGAATATAACGTTTCATTGCTTTCTCCCCAGGAGTTGCCCCATTACCAGTTAGGATATATCTGGCAGTGTATCATTAACCAGGCCCCATCAGATGATCAAAACAAAGAAAATGCTGAAGCTGAATTAGACATTCCCACTGTAATAATGAGCATAGTGACACTGTCTGAGATCAGGACAGTGGCGACAGCACAGAGATCCTAGGCTAAGTTCTCTTAGTTTGAAACACAAGATTAATAATTTGATTTGTTCATTTTGGCTTAATTTCTCCCGGTCTTTCCTGACATTTGGAACCGTTGACTTGAGAAGCATACGGTGCAAAGCTGATGAAAAGAGAAATTAAGTTGACTAAAATTTAATGACATTAGAATGAATCCTCATTGCATATATTGCTTTACTACTGAATGGGGCATTGGTGTACTCTCCTTAGTCTCCCATTTAAGTGTTTCATAAATAAGCACAAAATACTCTCAAGTTCTCTATTCATGTTGAATTTTGCATAAAGTTTCACATTGCTTAAAATTTCTATAATTTAATTTTGCAGCAATTGCCGATATTAGCAGATGTAAGATCTCTTTAAGTTTATTGTCTTGTTTAGAACAATTTGCTTCACAATTAGTAATAGAATAAGTGACAGTATTCTCTACTTAACCTCAGTGCCCTTTTGCCCTTCTAATTTAGATATTTTTTTTAAATAACAAAGTAACTTCTCATAGAGAGAAAATTACTTGGGACTTCAACTTTTAATTAGCATTTTCCCCTGTGATGTAAATACATGTTCTCTTTCAAATCTTTGATAATTTAAATCCTTTTTCCTCTTCTTTGTGTTATTCTTTGTTTCATGCTGTGCACGAGTCTTCTGAGAATTTATGATTTTGGGAACCTTCAGCTGTTACTCTGCATTAGTTTCTGGAAAAGGTAAATTGAGTCTCATTAGTTAAATCTTTTTTTTTTTTAATATTTTTTCTGTCATTTTATGTATTTGGTACAGGGTCTCACTATGCAGCTCAGACTTGTAGTGATCCTCCTGTTTCAGGCTCCCCAGTACTTGGATTACTGGTGTACGCTACTATGCCCAGTCTCCTGGCTGGCTAGGTGCGCTCTGGGCAGCACAGGCAGGGCATGTGGTAACTGCTTGAGCTTGCCTAGGAATGTGCTTAGACTGCAGTTCTCCTCAGGTAAATCTTAACAATGTTAATTTTCATAGAGTTTAGTGGTCTTCCTTTTAAAAGCTTCATCACAAAAGTTCTCCAGGTAAAGCCATCAGTAGAATTAATCCTTAGGAAAATAAATGAACTATAGAATGATTTAGTCAATACTTGGTTAGTGTTTCTCTCCTTTCCAAAAAGGTGACCATTTTGCTCTATGATTCTATTGAAATATACTTACTGCCCCAAGTCATCTTTCATTTGTAAAAGGAAATTCAATAAATGTGTTTGCTATCAGTGATAAAACCTCTGAATGGATAGATACAATACCCATATTTCAATGAAAAGCAGTTGGGCTTGGAAATTAGTTAGCATTGGATAGTTTTATAAAACTCATTTTGGAAAGTTATATGTCCTTGTCCATATATTTAATCTCTTTACAATTCTATGTTGTGAAACTTCAGGCAAGTTTCCTTTCTATTCTAATTGGTTTTCCTAATCCTTGAAATTGTGATAAATATGTGTATTGCAAGTCATGTAAGAATTAAATTACGTAGCATTGTATCTGATATAAGCCTGAAAAAAATCAATAATTCATTAACTCACTTATTTAACAACTGTTTATTTAGTTCTAACACTACTTCTACTACTGACAGTGATAATCTCTCTCTTATTTTTAGCACCTAATAGAAAAATATAAAATTTCTCAACCATTACTCTTCAACAGAGTTATGGAGAATTTGTTTATAAAAAGCATATAAAGATTTGTAAGTAAGTGACTCAGTTACTTACATGTGAAATGAGCCAATATTCATCTTACTTATTAACAAATATGACTATTATTATAAAACTCATCTCAGTTTGGGAATCTCTGAATCTAGATTAATACATGAACACCTAAATGTTTCCAGCTTCATGACAGTTACAACTGAAACCTTAGATACTTCCTTGATTTTATGACATAGCAATTTTAAGTATTAAAATATTTTTTAAGTATCAATCATGTGACAGGCATTATAGTTACACACTGGGTAAATACTGTTCGGCTAGAAAGACAAAACAGCACCTTTGTCCCCAAATTATGAATTGTGATTAGATGAAATTTGAAATAATAAAGAATAAATTTGGAAGATTATGATGGAAGAAATACAAAATATTGGTTATGACAATAACTCCTTTATCTATCATCCTTTCTGGTGAAACATTGACAGATTTATGAAGAAAAAAGAAATATGCCTACAGAAAATCATATAATCTATGCACTGAGTAAGAATACTAATATATCTTTTCTAATAAGTCCTAGAAATGTGCTTTCCTTTCTACTGTAAGAATAAGGTTTCACTTTTGTACTTCTGGGTTCAAACATTTCTGAAGGTGAGAAGACCATGTAGTCGAGGCCAGGGAAATAGCTGAGTGGAATAATTACTTGCCAAGCAAGTGTTAGGTCCTGAGTTTGCTCCTTGGTAACACCCCTCCCCCAAAAAATCCATGCAGTCAATGGATTTTTTTCTAAAGTTATTTTAATGTTATTATTCATATAGAGGTTGGAAAATCAACTGCAAAATATTTTCACTTTCATGTATAATATTTTGGCTAAACAAATGTTCTTCCAGTGTTATGGCTTTCAGTCAAGATTAACAAGGCCCTATAGTTGCCCAAGTACTCTTCAGAGGTATTAAGAGCTTCTGACAGATACATCAAACATATTCTATAATCTGTGTAAGAAAGCAATACCGCTCATAACAAAATTTCTAGTTCATTTTTGATATCAACTGCTAACCATTAAGAATCAAAACAAAACAGAGGTATACTGGACATTTATATTATCTTTTACTGAATGACTGGATATATCTTCTTGCATTTTTAGCCTCTTATTTCAAAATTAGCAGTTGACATTGTGAAGTTGACATGAAACAATAATAATTCTGGGAAAATGTACATATATATATATATATATATATATATATATATATATATATATATATATTCCTCTCATATACAGTTTATAACTTGAAAAAAGTTAAGAATAAAGTACATACCAGTGATAAGTATGGCATGTTATTGTATTATTTTACCTTTCTTCTCAACAAAATATTAATTTCTTCTGTTATAAAATTAGCTAATAGAAAGTAATATAGCAGTACATGTTAAGGAATGATATTCTACTTGAATCTCAAGTTTTAATATCATTTATTCCACAATATATTTTTCTCTACAGTGCAAGACTAATAAGAATCCATAAAAAGTGGTAAATCAGGAAAACTTTAAAATGTAAAAATGGAATACTTTGGATCATGACCATATTATTAATATTCCTTCATATTTGCTATATTCTTTTTCATAATGATGGCGGAAAAGCAATTATTCAGTTTTCAGAAACAATATGCAGAAAGTCAACCTTGCAAGGAAAAGTTTTATGAATTATGAATTATATTGCCAGGAAAATTACATTTACACAGTGGAAAAATTAAGTAATACCTTGTTAACTCAGATTTATTAAACCCATGATTGATGTTCCCTAGTCACAACTCCCAAGTATGTGGTGTGGACCTAGGATGGAGGAGCGTTTCTGTTGTATGTTTCCACTTGCATAGGGATAGTGTTTTGAAACTGACCAATGCTGTCTCCATTGCAGGCAATTCTCTATTCTATATGCACTTTGAAGTATTTTTATATGCATAATTATATTGAATTGTTGAGATTTAGTCCTCTTTAGATCTTATTCAAATCACATATCCCTAGAAGTAAAATATTTAATTATAAGTTGTTATTATGTTTCATCTATGTAAGTTATACATGTAATCTAGTAAATTTTGAGTTAAAAATAAGGAGTCAGGGAGATGGCTGAGTGAAATAAGCACTTACCTGGCAAGTACAAGGACCTGAGTTCAATCCCTGGTTCTGCCAAAAACAAACAAAAAAAAAAGTAAGTTAAAAATAAATGAATTTGAGAATAAAAAAGCCATAATAGCACCTACATGTTATATTACTAAAAACTATTCCATAAAGTTAAATCCAAGTTGAGAATCTTATATAACAAACCACCTGAAAATAAAAGATAAATAATTTTGTAATTTTCTTTAATTTATGGAGATATATCCCAGGGCCTCCAGTAGATGTCTGAAACTTCAGATGGTACTAAACCTTACATGTACCATGCTTTTTGATTTACACATACCTATGATAAAGTTACTTGTTAGTTAGTTATATTAAGAGATTGCCAGTAATATCTAATTATAAAATAGAACAATTATAGCAATATATCGTTATAACAATTATTTACTTCAAGAATTTACTTTTTATTTCATTCCAACTAAAACAGGAAATGGAAGCAGGAAAAGGGAGCTATTATATGAGGATTGTTCTGATTACCTTAGTCAAGGTTCACATGATTTGAGGACTTAAGTCCAGAAACTTTTATTTATTTCTCCTTTTGGTTTGAACTCACCTGAGGCATTCTTGAAAGTCTGTGAAATAAGTCTCTATAACAGAGGTCAGCAAACTGTGATCTATAGGCTCATGGCTTTTTTTCTAACATTGGGATTAAGTTTTATTACCATATTTGTCATATTAATTTGTTGCTTATTATGTAAGGAATGAAGAGAAGGCAAAATTACAGGGGACACAAGGAAACTTTTGGGTTGGACATAGATATTGCCTGTCTTGGTTATGGTGATTTCAGGGATGTATGTGTACAGGATGTCAAAACCAAACTGTTCATTTTAAATGTACATAGTACAGCATCCTTCACTGCTCCTCAAAATTGAAACATTTTAAAAGAGCTAGAGAAATAAAAATCAGACTTTAAAAATACACACTCAAATATTCTGTCATTAGGTTCAACAGACTTGGAATTGTTCTGTCAAATTGCCCTGAAGTTCTTAGTACTCTTAATATTAGTACCTTTCTTTCCTGGAAGTAATACCAGGCCTTTTGCTGGGGTGTTCCACCTAACATTCATTGAGTAACCCTGCTCTGGGAAACACAAAAGGAAGCTCAGGCCGGGTTCCTGTTTCTCATGGATTTTACAATTTGGAGGACAATGAAACAGTTATTTGAGAATGTAAGAGAAGTATGGTGAATTCCAAAGATAGTAATTTTGGATTTCTCAATAGTTCTTGGTATACAACTTCTTTTTTATTTATTTATTTATTTTTTCATTTATTTTTATTTTATTAAAATACAAATGTCAATCAGACAGTTTCAAGACACCTTAATCATACACATTCGATGAATTAATACATTGCAAACTGTTTGCATAACGTTTTGGTATTGTACAAGGTGCATACATGATATTATATTTACAGATATTATTTTACCAGATATCTCTTATCAGTGAATTAAGAGTGTAGTTGCTTACTTATCTTATTTTTTTATACCTGAATTATATCAAAAATTCAATAATTATTTACCTAGTGGATGACCATAGTACTAAAAGCCGACATAATATCCTGTCCAACCACCATTAGTGCAGATCTTGCCTCTCATAGGTTTATGTAGAAGCACAGCGTTATCTATCCCAACTGTACTGTCTATACACACACATCATGATTTTTTCTTTCTACAACCCTTCCTTTGTCTACACCTGTCAAAAGTGGGCACCCCATTGACATTCAACTAACTTAGGTGCTTGAACTCGACACCACAGTCCAACACAGTCCAGCATTCTACAACCTTAGCCACTTGCCAGAGAAGCACTTATTCCACTGAACCATCTTGCTGACCCCATTTTTTCCTTTTTTTCTCATTTCCCTCATCGAAATTTTATGCTTTTTGCTGAGTTTCTTTCCCTTTTACTATATTTACTATATCTTTCATGTTTTATTTACTCTCTCAGGTTCTTATACTAGGGAGATAATAATGATTTTACCCATTTGGGTCTCATTTATTTCACTTGTGTGTATATCCTGCAGTTATATCCATTTCTCTATAAAAGTGTTGAGTTTGTCTTTCTTTATAGCCAGATAATACTCCAGTATATAAAAATATACTACATTGTTTTTTTATCTAACATTTTTTATTTTATTGAAGTATAAAAATCAATCAGACGGTTTCAAGACACCTTAACAAGACAGATTCGATAAATTAATAACTGATACTTTTATAATAATCATTATATTTTACATAATATAAACAAAATGACTAATGTATCAATGTGTTTGGCTTCCTTAAATTACAATGAACCACAGAATAAAAGAAAATGGATTTACTTTGGGGAGTAAATAAACATTTTGAGAAAATAAAACAAAACAAAAAAATAGTTCTTGGGATGAAAGGTAGCAAGGCCTTTGGCAGCCCTCAGGCTGGTATTCAAATTCAGGTCTTTCATTTCCTTCTTTCGAGACTACGTGCAAATTATGAAACTGCTGAGAACAAGTACTTTTTCAAAGGAAAAAGTAATAAAAATAATATTCTCATAGAGCTGTTTATATGTATCTCTTGCCAATATTCAGTAAATATTAGCCTAAAAATGTGTAGGTCCAGAGTTGCTAAGCAACTTGCCAAAATATAGTTGTTAGTGACTATTGCTGATCTCCTGCTGGTTTATGATTTCTTTGAAGGCTGGATTTAAAGCATTTGCTTATATATGAGTCATTTAATTAAAAAAGCTGAATTAGTATTGTATGTGATATTTGAAAAAAGTCAAAGGTATTTTCTCTTTATATGAATGTTATAATTTTAGGTTATCTGTATGAAATAGACAAATACTTCTTTTATATAGATATCCTACTATTACATCAAACTTTGTATATATTCTTAAGCACATTTCTTAAATATATATTATATAATATTATATATATTTGCTATGAAGTTCATTTAATATGTATTTTTATCCATATATATATATTTTTTTCTTTTTTTGTGGAACCTGGGATTGAACTCAGGCCCTTGCTCTTGCCACAGTAGCACTTTTTCTACTGAGCCTTCTCTGCAACCCTCTTTGTATATATTCTTAAGCATATTTCTTAAGAATACATATATATATATATATATACATATATATTCTTGCTATTAAGCTCATTGAAATTATTAAATGTTAATATACTGTGTAAAGTAAAAATGTATCCTAACAGTACTTAGAAAGATCACATGATTGAGTAATAATAGGTATAAACATGTCTGCAATTTTCCATTTGTAATGTGAGAGGGCAGCCAGGTAAGGGCAAATCCATATTCCTAGGACTGAGCCAGACCAAGTCCCTGACCTAATCTCTTGTAAACCCTTATAATTAACCTACAGGGTAAGCAATGAAACTGTCATTTCCTAGATAAGGAAACCTAGGCTTACCAAGGCAGTCTTGCAAGAAGTATGATAGCTAGAATAGGAGAAACTTTTACTCAGGTCTGTCTGCTGCCACATTTCCTTTGATATTGCATTGTCCATTTTGTAATATTTAAACTTCTAATCTTGAATCCCTTGAGACTAAAGCTGGACGTGTAGCTCAGGGACTATATAGGTTGCATTGATAGCACATACACAAGGTTGACTACTTGAAAGCAAAATCTTGATGTACCAAAATTTTCAAAATTCACTAAGGCATTTTAAAAGTATTCTTTAATAGTTCTCATCTAGGAAATTAAACATGGCTTGATTGTATAAGTAAATGAGAAATCTTCATGACATTTATGGTCAGTAAAGATAGTGGTTTGTGTTACTTAAAAGAGTGAAAGTTAGAGAAATTTCTGAAGGAATTAGATATGAAACATATGTAGCAATTCTGTTATACTTTCTAGTTTGGTTCTGCATATATTTTACTAATGATTTTAGAAGTTTCCAAAAACTAGCAAAAACTTCTGCTCTTAAGTATTCTAGTTTTTATTCAGTGTTTTTTTATTGGAGTGTATTTTTACAGAAATCAATTAGTATGTGTTGGATCTATGGTTAATAAAATCTATGACAAAAATTTAATAGTAGAATCTATGTGAAATACGACCTAAATTTAAATGTGTTTTTCCAATAACTACATCTGTTACTCTGGACCAGCCATTACAATGGTCTGTCTGTTTCCTTACCTGTTCAAGAGGAGTGATGGTGACATTTAATTCATAAGCTCATTGTGAGAATTAAATGACACAATATTGTTACAACCCTTGGTGTGGGACATGATATTGTTCAGTGAATGTTCTGAATACATTTTCTTTTGTTAATAATTGTCATTTATATGGATTTCAAAGAGTAGTGATTGTAGTTTTGTATTTTTGTTGAATAGAACAGTTAGAAATGAGAAAGAGGGACATGTATGGGACAGGGGGCAAGAGAAGAGAAAAGAGCGAAAGCAGGAAAATAGGAGGCAGACCTGAAGGAAAGGGCTCACAGAAGAGTACATAGTTGTGTCCTCCAGGTCACATGTGTTTTGATATGCAGTGAAAATTCTCTTTACTCTTCTGCAATCTCATAGTCATTCAGTCTGAGTACGTGGATATTTCCTAGGCAAGTATGTTTACTATCTTATGGAGTTAATAAAGGGATCTGCTATTACTAATAAAAGCAAGTATTCAAAAGTTTTGAAGCTAGAACTGTCAATTACCCAGCCCTTTTCCACAGCTGAAAGCCATATAAAATCCTTGATATATAACTGTGCTTAAGCAGGGTAATTGCCTTGTACTAAGTTAGAGCATCATAAGTTATCTACAGTACATTTATCTCCAAAAGGGTCAAATATATAATTCCACTGCTGAGCGATGCTGATTTTTCTATATTACAGTTATTTTGGCCAGGTTGTAGGTTAAAAGCAACTCTGAACATTGACTTTTTTCAAATGCAACACAAGGGCCATTTTTGTGCACATTTACGTGTTAAGTTAGCTGAGCCACAGCAACAGAAAATTTATAAGACTTCCTTGGAAAGCAGAGTTGAAGATTGCTATTTTATGGTTTCACTTTGATCAAATTTATAGGCACAATCTGAATATGACCTTTTTGTAAGATTAACAAAGTCTTCCCTAAATACTGACCATGGGTAGAAAAGGAAGTGTTCAAATTGGAATTTTAAAAAATTCCCTGGGAAGTACTATTCTTTTTAAGGACAGATATAAGCAGAATGAGCACTGGCAAAGAAAATGCTATTTAGAAGTAATAGTAATGACTTTTTTCATTATGGTTATATTATTCTTGGAAATTTCTTAGAAATAGCAGATACTTTTAAAAGATTTATATTTATTTGTTTGGTCTCCTGGTTTCCAGATATTATTGTTATATATATCTATATCTATAGATATAGATATAGATATATCTGTCATTTGTTTCTAAATTATTAAATATTTACCTGAGCTTTATTGTTTAATACTTAATATATTTCATTTTAGTAAATTTTAGTGACTGGTACTCAATTTTCCTATATACATTTATGTAGAAATAATTATGAATAGTAATTTCTATATAATTTTATTTAATCAAATTGCTAACAATTTCTCGTCAGTTCTTGATGTACTATTATGTTTGCCAGCTAAACCATCAGTTTAGTTAATTCTTTTTTTTTTTTTTTTTGGAACCAGAGATTGAACTCAGGCCCTTACACTTGTCAGGCAAGCACCTATTTTACTGAGCCATCTTCCCAGCCCCTAGTTAATTCTTTTTAAAACAATATATTGATTAATTGATATTGACTATTCCTTACATGCCTTTGGAGAATGTTGGCAAAGAAGCATCATCATGGATGCCTACATGGAATTCTAAATTTCTTATGAACTTGAAATTTATCAAATGTCACTGAGAAGAACACTGTAGTTCTTCATTTACTGTTATAATTACTATAAAAATTAATTGTGCCCAAACTGAATGCCTCAAATCAACAGAAATAGTTTTGTAGTCATCCATGGTTTCTGTTGGTTGAGTTTGGAAGGAGATTAGTGAAGGTAGCTTTTCTTTCCTCTATGAATCAGGGGCCTCCACACAGCAGATTTGATATCTGTGCTGAGGCAATAGTGGAGGACTGACAACCTCTCTAAGTATCTGCAGTCATTTGGGTGTTGACTGATACTTGTTTTAAGTTTAGTTTTCTCCTGGATTGTCTGTCCTAACATTAACTTCTTCTTTTCAAAACTACAACAAAACCCCATATGCTACATGCCTTGTGGGAGAAATTACTTCTCCAGTTTTGTGCGCTGGGAAGTCTTAACATTGAGACACTGTACAGTTCAGTGTAGGTGAGACCCAACTTCTTCAGAGAGTGCTGTCTTCTTACTTCGATTTCACACTGCAGAACCAGAAGGAGATCTCCTCTAGCGACTAGTTAAAGGGTGATAATTCCATTTGCCAGACTCTATTCCCATAACCTATCACTTCTAGAGGTTTCCATATACTAAAACTAGCAGTTTGAGGGTAAGCATTTTAAATGCAATTTTGGCAGGACACATTTTCAAACCAAAGCATTTAACTCATGGCATCTTACAAAGGTCTTCTTTTCTCCACATTGTTACCACACAGATGTCCCCAGAGCCCCATTTGGGAGCTATACTGATTATTATGGCCTATCCTCAGACACCATGCTGTGTTGCTTCTGCCATGGTATAAGCTTGGCCAATTTTAAAGTGTAAGGTGGTAGTACTTCTTAATGAGCATATTTCTAAGTTACATTTTCAGCAAACCATGGAGATTTGTTGCAACCATCACCCGAAGATAGAAATCTTCTCAAATTCTTTTTTTTTAAAAAGCAAAGTTTATAATCAGCCATTAAGGCTCTTAATGTATTTTGCATTTGCTGATTTAAAATTCCAGCTATAACTTAAGAATACGGACCAGGATCAAGCTCTCAAGAACAATTCCAAAACAGAATGCCATTGTACTGCCCTCTGTAATGTTTATTAATATGATCTTACAATTTGTTCAGCAAATTATCAATGTCTCCTCAGAGAAATTACTAGTATTCTGTTCCTTTAGGATTTGGCCAAAAGGAAAGAAACAAAGAAAATAAAGTCGCCCTTAGCTACAGTAGCTAAGCTCTCAATAGAAAAATATGTTTCCTTTTTCCCTAACATGGAAAAATGGTAGTACAACTTACATTAAATAATAGTATATTGAGGTTACCAACGCAGGTTTTTAGGTACTTCTCCTGGTACTTTGTTTTTTGGGATGAGTTCTTAGATTGTTGTTGACTATTTCTATCAGAATCATGGAGGACAGGGATTAGCAAACTAGTTACTGATGGTATGTCAAGTCCCCACTGGAACACACACTTTCCAGTGGCCCAGTTTGGTAAGAACTTTCATATCTTTAGAGATGTGTCATAAACCCAACACAGACTTCACAAAAAACAGAACAAAGAACATTTGACACATGGCACCAATGCTTAAAATATTTGTTCTTTAGCTCTTTGCTGAGGACCTTTAATCATGCCTCAGATTTAACGTACTTGATACAAATGTAAATTCTTCAGTTTTCCCATAGACCCAATGGATCTCAATGGGTGAAAGGAGTAGATTTTGAGAAGCTGCATCTCTGCAGGGTTCCTCAAAGATATTTTCACGTTTCATAAATTTGATTTATGAAAGCACAAAATTTGAGCACAAGATTTAATTGCTTACACAGCCCTGAAAACAGTTTTAATTTGACTGATTTAAGCAATAAATTGATTTTTCATTATTATGTGTCACTATGTAAAATACATACATCATTCTGTTCATCATGGTAGTTTTTATTATAACACAATCGTAGATGAAAATTAAATGAGTATCCTTGAGAGTTAATATTCTTTATATATTTGGTCTTTTGTTATTTTTAACAATAACTTAAAGTGTATGCAACATTCTTAAAGGAGTGCTTTTAAGTATTATTAAAATAGCTATGAAAGCCATCTTAAATTTAGCAGTACTTTGAGGAAGTAACACCTTAAATAGTAAGGCTGTGTACAGCTTTGTCAAAAATCAATTTTTATAGTCTAAAAAATTTGAAACAAATTATACTATGTCCATAATATGACATACTTGTCATTAAGTATTATAGGTAAATAATAACATGAAGGGTTAATCATGCTAATATCAAAATTTAACTAGGTAATAAGAAAAAGTTTTGTAATTCTATATGTCAAAAACTTGTGTAAATTTTTGTATAGAAGTTACATTTTTATCAGTGTAGGTCTTGCTTTCACTTGGTCTTAACCATCTAGCAGAAAAGTTACACTGAGGTACAAAAAGTAATGCCATATTAATATGCTAAGCTATAAAAGGCTCAAGTCAACAACTTCTGACAATTGCCGGTCCTGCAGATAACCCACAACTATTGTGGACTATTGGATTATATTGGGTTATTTTGCTGAATTCAAGTACCTACAGTATTTGAACTGGCATCAAGCATGAAAAGGTCTTTTGCATTTCATGAATGGCTAGCGATGTGGAGCATTTTTTCCGTATATTTATTCGTTTCTTTAATTTCATCCTCTGAGAAAAGTGCA
Source organism: Ctenomys sociabilis (assembly GCA_004027165.1). Lineage (NCBI taxonomy): Eukaryota > Metazoa > Chordata > Mammalia > Rodentia > Ctenomyidae > Ctenomys > Ctenomys sociabilis. The sequence continues at coordinate 28,979 of PVKA01001647.1, read as the reverse complement.
TTCATCTCAGATGCCCATTTCTAAATTGGGTCTTTAAATTTGAGGGTCCTGTTACATCTTAGTTCTTTATATATTCTAGACAGTAGTCCTTTGTCTGATTGCTTATTAGTTAGGATTTTTAAAAATTTGTGGGTTGTCTTTTCACTCTGTTGACAATTTCTTTTGACATGCAGAAGCTCCTTAAGAAGAGTTGATCCCAGTTGTTGATTCTTTCAAGTGCTTCCCGTGCGAATATATGTTTGTTCATGAACTATTTACCTACCCCTATGTCTTCAAGAGTTCCTCCTACTTTCTCTGCCAGGAGATTGAGTGTTTCTATTTTAATGTTTAGATCTTTAATCCATTTTGACTTTAACTTAGTGCATGGTGATAGAGCTGGGTTAAGTTTTAGTTTTCAGCATGTAGAAAGCCATGTTTTCCAGCACCACTTGTTAAAGAGGCTATCTTTCTTCCAGTAAGCCTGTATAGCCCCTTTGTTGAAGATAAGATGGCTGAATGTTTTCATAGATGCCTCTGCGTCTTCTAATCTATTCCACTGATCCTCAGGTCTCTTTTGTTGCCAATACCGTGTTGATTTTCTCACAGTGGCTTTGTAGTATAATTTCAAATCAGGAATTGTGATGCCTCCTGCCTTGTCTTTATTGGCCAAGATTGTCTTTGCTATTCTAGGTCGTTTGTGGTTCCAAATAAATGTTAGGATTCATTTCTCTATGTCTGCGAGGTATGTTTGTGGCAGTTTGATAGTTATTGCATTAAATCTGTACAGCAATTTTGGGAGTATGTCCATCTTCACGATGTTGGTTCTTCCTATCCAGGAGCATGGAATATCTTTCCATTTTCTGAAATCCTCTATAATCTCTTTTCTTAGGGTGTTGTAATTTTCTGTGAAACCCCAGAAAGAATGGCTATCATAAGGAAATCAACCAAGAACAGATGTTGGAGAGGTTGTGGAGAAAAGGGAACACTTCTCCACTGCTGGTGGGAATGTAGACTGGTACAACCATTGTGGAGGTCACTGTGGAGACTCCTCAAAACAGTAGGACTAGAAATCCCATTTAAGCTGGCTATCCCTCTACTGGGAATTTTCCCAAAGGATCTGAAAACATTGTATCATAGTGATATATGTGTACCTATGTTTATAGCAGCACAATATGTGACAGCAAAATCTTGGAAACAACCAAGATGTCCATCACATGAGGAATGGTTGAAAAAGATGTGGTATTTCTATATAATGGAGTATTACGCAGCTATTAAGATTGATAAATTTGAAGCATTTATACTGAAGTGGATGCCACTTTAACATATACTGATAAGTGAAATAAACCAGACACACATGTGTAAATATCATATAGTCTCCCTAGAATAACAAGCAAAAAGCAGAAATACAAAAGGAAATGTACAACAACAACTAAAACCAATTGAGTCAGATAAGGCAAAGTGAATGGCATATGCTGCAGGATACTAATCAGCTTTTCTTCTGGATGGTTAACAACATAAGTTCACAAATCAGAGTTGGAGAAATAGAAGAGCCACAAGACCAGCCAACATTTTGGCCCTAGCCTTTCAAGGTCAGTTAAGACTCAGGACATAGGACAACCTGTACTGCAACATCATGAAACTCAGGTGAGCTCCAAATTTTCTGAACAAGAAGATTTTGGAGCCACAGAGGAAAGAGATTAAAGTTCTATAGTGTGCCTGGGGAGAGTCACATGGAGAGAAAACTTTCTCTCAGGCTCTCACAGAGAGCAAAGTGGTCAAGCATTGGCCGTGACTCATCCACATGGATGACACAGACAAAGGATCTTCAGAATAATGTACAGGACTACAAGACAAACCCTGAGGGGACTTCACTGACCACATAAGAAACATAAAGTACATGTGTTGGTATATAAGTCGTGCTCTATCTAGGTCTTAACCATCCAGCAGAAGAGTATAAAAATGAAGTATGCATTGCGGGGCCATAATATTAAGCTGAGCTGTAAATGGCTATGGTTGACAACTTCTTTGAATAACTCACTATTGTTGTGGAATGCTGGACTGTGTTGGATTGTGTTGTCCAGTTCAAGCACCTAAGTTAGTTGAATGACAAAGGAGTGGCCACCTTTGACAGGTGTAGACAAAGGAAGGGGTATAGAAAGAAAAAATCATGATGTGCGTGTATAGACAGTACAGTTGGGATAAATAACGCTGTGCTTCTACATAATCCTATGAGAGGCAAGATTTGCACAAAACAAAAAAGAGAGATATAAATGAAGGAACATTTTGTAGTGAAAAAAATATATATGCATATATAAAATAGGATATATATTTATACAGCCACTTTCTCCTAGTTCAATGAAGCAAGTTTTATAATAATATTGTTCAGACAAGATAGCCACATCTTGTACTCTGTATAACCACTATGAAGACAACAATATGCAATGTATTTATTATTATAACAGTCCTACTAAGCAGTTTTGAAATTGCTTCCTTGCTATTTTTTCTCATTAAAATTTTTTTCATAATTGAAAAAGTAAAGCAAATATTTTAATTATTTTGTTCTGCAAGAAATTTCTTATTAAGTAAAACCAGTTTTGAGTTGTATAATGTGAAGTTTATGTTGGTAGACTCAGATGGCTATTTTGTTAATAAATTAAAATATATAATTTTTCAGTGAAAAAAAACCTGTGTACACTTGTGTGCCCATAAAATCTCTCTTGACCTGATTTCTTATTTAGTGAATCTATATTGTTATCAACTTGTTTATTTAGATGTAGGATACAAAGTTAGACAGAAAACTAACAAGAGAAAAGGAAGACATCAAAGTACTAATTTGCTAATTTATACTTTTATTTTCCTACCTTTTTAACGAATAGGAAGCATGTACATAAAATGCTGAATATCATGCAGCATATCATTTCATGAATTGAAGGTATAAAAAATCTACTTTGGTTAGACAGTACTGAAAATGAATGAAATATCTTCATGAGTTCCGGAATGGCTAGAGAGAGGATGAAAACATAAGCTTTTCCAGGAAGAACAGCAATGTAAGGCGACCTTTCTAGTGGCATCATTAGAATCCATCTGCAAGATGAATAAAATATGTGAAATATTAAAATTATACTTTGAATACAATGGTCAGTATACCAAATAAAAAAAGACCAAGTTACAGATTGATCCTGAATGACATCGGCAATCACTAATCATTTTAGGAAATAAAAATCTTTGCAGCAAGATGAGTGTGTGGTCATATAAAAGAAAATAAAAAAACTCCACAAGTATTTACATGAAATACTTGAGGTATTTTGCTAGACATGTTGAAGGAAGAATTACATAATAGTGGTTTATATTGATCACACCATTTGAAGAACAGTGCACACTTATATTAGTAAGTAAAAAAGAATAAAAAGTACGAAAGTGCAACTTTAATTACTTGAATCCTTTACATTAACTTTCTCTAAAAGACATATCATGCTACCATCCACAGTCAACTTAAAAAGGACTAGAAGAGCAAAGGAAGAACAAATATACATTATCAGTATCAGCATGAATATTTTCTCAGGTATAACCCTGCCCACATCCTTGGAAGTATAAAACTGATCACCTCTGTTCTGTCTTGCCCTTTTCATTTGTGTGCATTTTGTCTACTCAGACGGGTCCTGTCTGTGAGTGTCCAAAATCATCTTTTATGAATAGGAATGATTTTTTTCTTAAATCATGTTTCAGAACTTAATTCAATTGGTAAATTTATATTCTTTGCTAGGGCCAGAAAGCAAACACTGTTACGAACTTTCCTTTGCTGGAGCTTTTAGATACAGCTTCTTTGGTACTACACACTCTCCAGAGCTTATAGATTCTAAGTTGTGGTTTTTATTGTAATTTGTTTCTGTCTCTCTCTCTCTCTCTCTCTCTCTCTCTCTCTCTCTCTCTCTCTCTCTCTCTTTCTTTTGCATCTGCGGATTGAACTCAGGCCCTTGCACTTGCCAGCAAGTTCTTATTCTACTGAGCTATTTTCCCAGCTCCCTTGTTTTTCTTTCTTAAATGGAGCTAAGCATATTACATTGTACTAATTTTTAATGCACACTCGTATTAGATTCTTGTCATATATTGGAATCTTCAGCACTCAGCATTTAGTACGTAGCAACTGTAGATGTTCATCTCATAAATCAATCATTAATTTCTGTCATAGCTCTGTTAAGCTTTCTCTGTCATCTCAGAGATGACTGAATAAAGAATAAAGTCAGGCAAGTGTATTTGGTTTTAAATATTGAATTTAGTGTTGGCCATCAAGTGCACTGCTTTGATACTCAGCTGCATGAGCCCTGTCCTCCATCTAGTGAAGAAGCTAGGCATCTACACACAGTAAACAGGAATATTTGACTGAAGGATGGTAATAAAGTAGTGGAAGACACTTCAGGGGGTTGCTGAGATGGTTATCTTTGAAATGTACTAATTTAACCTTATACATTACAACCAGTGGTGCTGATTTTGAAAGTAATTCACAGTCTGCACCAAAGATTTCTATCTATGTGTGGGATTGAACAAGCTTGCATGAAAAAAAAGAACGGACCTTGCATGAAGTCCCTTATGGACAATAATACAGGAAACATATCACAGCATGGTACTGTTCAAGTTTATGCCTTTCTTAGATGAAATGTTGATCATTTTTACCGTTTGAAAGCCTTGTCTTCACTCTCATGACTGAGGCTGGGAAAGCTTGCATTATTCTAGATATGAGCCATCTCCTCAAGGGAAATAATAATCAACAATCGTCATTGTAGGGATTTATTGACTATTTTAAATATATTTTCCTACTTAATTCCAATAAGAGCTCTGTGGAAGTTACTATTATAATTATTTCATTTCTATAGAAGAGCCTATCAAGGCATAGAAAAGTGCACAAATGTATCAAAGGCACATGGTTTATGAATGTGAGAGGTGTGATTCAGTGAGGTCTGATTCCAAAAGCTACAAACACAACTGTTAGACTGTATTCTGCCTCCCGGTTAGAACTCATTTATTCAGGTGCAAAAACATGTTGAGATTCAGGTTATTATTTGTTGTACTTTCTTCTTTCCTTTCTTTATTTTTAAAATTCTTTTTTTTTTATGTATTTGGTAGAGGGTCTCGCTATGCAGCTAGGGCTCCTAGTGACCCTACTATCTCAGCCTTCTCAGCACTGGCACTGTAGGCATGCCCCACCATGCCCGATTTCAGCGACCCGCAAGGTATGGGGTCAGGCATGGCACGTGTGCCAGGGATCGAACCTGGGTGTTTGGACCTGCCAGGCAGGCACTCAGACCGCCAAGCTACCTCCTAGCACCTTTTCTTTCTCTTTTTAAAAAAATAGTTTCATTAAATCTATTGGTGTGATTTAAGTATACACAGTGGACACATTCACCATAGAGAATTTGTAGCTGTACGTAATATGCCCTTACTGTTTTTCTTTCTTTTTATGTCCTCTTCCTCTTAAATGCCTCATTTTCTTTGCTTCAATAAATCTTTATTGATTATTTGTTACCTTACAGACACGGTCTTAGACATTAGCAGTACATCAACAAACAAAACAAACATTTGCTCTTATGGTTATGGAGTTCACATAAATTTCAGGAGTCCAGTAGTTTTTGAGGTATTATCATTACGATCTTGTGTATTTTGATAAAAGTCAATGGTACCTTCTATGTGTAATATAAAACAATACCAAGCAAATCAAGTTTGGCTAGATAAGTAGAGCAGTTATAGGCCTGAGTACGCAATACAAAGTTGGTGAACAATGTTCATTACCGTGAACTTGGGCACTGGGTAATCGTTTAATACAGGAAATATTTGTTATGCCATTGATATGCAAGTCTGCTAGACATTCTTCCTGAACAGTCTACCACGTCACTCTCCAAACAATAAGAGATGTATCTATGACCAGTATTTCTATTATTTCTAAGTGGAATTAATTATTTTCTAATTACTTGTTTAGCTTTTCCTTTATGCCAAACACAGGAAGAAGGAAACACAAAACACATACTTTGTCGTAAGTACCTGGCTTCAGGGAATACTTCCTAGAACTAAATTATGAGAAGAATTTTGCTCTTTTTTTATAATCTTGTTTGTTGAAAATAAAACAAAACAAACCTGTTAGATTTTTTTTTTTTTTTTTGACAGTTCAGGCTGGCCTAAAGCTCACTTTGTAGCTCAGGCTGGTCTCGAACTCACAACAATCCTGCCTCAGCCTCCCGAGTTCTGGGATTACAAGGGTACGCCACCACGCCCGGCAGATGTATTTTAATGCTGCTATTCTTCCAAGTCTTTTCAGCTGTGGTTTGTTTGGTATGATCTGTTTGGTGTGGTCTCTGTGGTGTGGTCTCTTTGGTGTGGATGTGGTGAATATTCTCCCCAGATTTCTGACTTCATTAGCAGTGCTTCATTTAGCAAAGGCCTATTTGCAGAGTTTGTTTGAGCTCACGTAATGATGGGAACCAAGCTCACTAATCAAGCAAGTCAAGAAGTTACAACAGACATACATAAATTCTCTGGAGAATGTTACTAAACCTAACAAGAAATGTTTGGGTATTTTAATCACCAAAAACTTATTTTTTTTCTGTCCCTTGTACTTTTAAATCATTTGGGAGATGTTATACAGATTAACTTGAATGAAACTTTCTGTAGCTCCATTAAAGGTTAAATTTGCATAAACATTAATTCATTAAGTTGTATGGCATGAAGGGTAACTTTATATTGCGACTGTCTGAAACTTCGTTTTATAGATTGACAGTGAAATTTAGGTGTGTTTAAATAATACTGGCAAATAAAAGAACAAAAATGTTGAGTTTGAGCCATCTGGACTGAAATTTTTTGGCTAAATTTAGCAATGGGAATATATTATATGCATCTACAGTCTAACTATCTGATGATGTATTTGTTCTTTTGGTCCAATGGGATATGAATGTATTTGGTAAATAATCCTCTGAATGAAATGTGAATGCTATAAAAATGTATCTAGAAACACAGTAGAAAATGTTCCAATGAAATAAAAATGTAAAATGACTTAGTCAAATGTAAATGGAAAAACTTGGTGATCTGCATAGCCTGCCATTGCTTTTCTGTCTCTGGAGCTTATGCTTAAATACACATGGATACAAAAGTTCATAATATATATTTATGGATCTCTATTTAAAGGATTCATAAAGGATCTGTAACTTAAGAGCTGAAGTATGTATCTTGCAGATATTTCATTGAATTTCAATTGTGCTGAGAGTAAATTTCTGAAATTTCTATTTCCATTATCAATAATATATTATTTATCTTTTTTTGTTTTTGTGGAACCAGGGATTGAACTCAGGGCCTTGTGCTTGCCAGTACTGAGCTTTCTACCCGACCCCTATTCATCTTCTAAAGAAAGCTTTTTTATAAAAATAACTCATGACTCTAAAAGTAATTCAAAGTATAAAATTAATTTCCTTTCTAAAATATTATTGGAAACTTTTTCTTACTCCTAGCAAAGACTGAAGTGGTTATTTAAGTAATGAAAATTGTACAATGAAGAATTATGGCCTTCAGAGGCCATCAGTTAGGGGATTATCTTCCGTTCATACATAACTTTTGCCTGAGATAAAAGTACATATAATTCACTGCATATTTTAAGAGTTGGCAAGTGCCTATATGTAGGCATTTGTTAAAAATTTCCACATTTCTTTTAAAAACAATCCCTTTCACATTCATTGCTGGTAAAATAGGTTCAGAAGTTCTCAGACTGATTTTCTGAGTTTCTTTAGTGTCTCAATATTCTAAAACAGTAGCTGAGTGTTCAAATACTCATTTGAAACTTGTTTATCAATTTTTGAAGTAGTGAATATTGTCAGGATCTGATAAGAATGTACTTAAACATGAAAAAAATCATTTCTGATTCTTTGTCTTCTGCTGTACTGATCTCAAATAACGGTCTCCTCTTAAAGAAATACAATGCAGGGGCCACCTACACTTCACTCATCAGAAGCACTTAGCATTAACCATAGGGCTTCTAGTGTAATCTATAGCCTGATGTGGTACATGATTCTGGCTTCTGCAGACCATAGTTACATATCTTTGGGTTTTCCAGTTCTAGGGAAGCCTGGGGTCAGGAAGTGGGGCTCATGGGGGTGAAATCAAGTTGAATTGAGTAATGAACTTTTTCCTTTGGTAACTATAATGGGTGTGGGGTGAGGGGAGCATCTCTAGCCATGGGTTTATATAGCAAGGACAAATGATAGATCCTGAGGAGAGACAAAATAACATTATGTAGAGGTGCTCTGGATTCAAAAGAAAGGTTCATTAAACTTTCCTACGGCTCAAATTTTTCATTTTCTTTCAGAGGATTGTCTCTGTCAATTAGTACTATTGCTAATTAGTACCATTCTAACTCTTTCTGTCTCTGTATATATATTCAGTAACTCTGCTGACACCTTCTGTACTCAGTTACTTTGCATACAAAGACTATGCAATTATTATTTTTTTCTTACTAGCATGAGTTTTGACAACAGAATTGAGATCAAGAGAAGGTACCTTCTGATTCTAAGGAAACATGGAGATTACAGTGCTTTGAGTCAATACTAAGAAAACTATGATGTTCACCAAGATTCAGAAGAGGTCTCCATCAGCTATGTCTCATGCTTTCTTAGATCTCACTCCTGTGCAGCAAGAGCAAGAACACTGCAATGAATCCGAAGCAGGTAAAGAACACTGAAGAAGAAAAAAACCAAATCAAACTCCTCAATGTCATACAAGATTCTGGGGCCAGTCATGAACTTGGGAAGGAAAGAAGCTTTGTACTGTTCACAAGATTCTTGTTTTAGTTTTGATAGAGTAGACTACCTAACACTTAGAAAGGGAATTTTATTTGTATTATGCCCAACTTAGTTCTAGAGGTTATACAAAGAAAGTCCAACTTTAAATGTTTTAAAGTGAAATGGGTCCCAGTACCAAACAAATACATAAATAAATAAATAAATAATGTTATGGAGCTTTTAAAATTATTTTCTAAAATTTACATGTTGAGCTTATCCTTAGAAAATGGCCATTGACCATTTAATAGTTGGGTCTTTGATCCATTTTTAGGTGTGTATTGGAATGTTTAAATGAATGGCATACTGATTTTAAGACATGACAAATTAATAGTTTCATTTTACTGACTTTTCAGGTGAGTAGAGAAGTTCAAAAGAGCTAATAAAGCAGGCTTTGATAATCAGTGTGTCTAAATTAGATCAAAGGGGGGAAATGAGTAAAATAAGAGGGCCAGGAATTTTTTCTTTTCAGTTAATTCGTATTTCAACTTGTAAACTGTTCGGTAACTTTGTAAACTAGAATCTTTCTTCATTGTAATGTAGTTTGCTAAAGTTTCTTTGGGGCTTTTGTTTTGACAAATGAAAAAAATGTCCATATATTCTGTGTCATATCTTTCATATAATGTCTCCTTGTTGTAGTAGATTTCTGGCTGGTGGTCATCCTTCTACCCCCAGCTGAATTAAACTAGCATGGTGCTGGGTACAGGAGGCCCACCTGAGGGTCATTGCCAGCAGCGTAAGAGGCAGAACAGGAGAAGCCGCCAAGATGCTGTCAGGGATGCTGCTTGGAGAAGCTGGTGGAGGATGCTGGTTGTCTTGGGCTGTTCTGCTGGAAGACCTCGTCATGCTGGCTTTCCCAGTGAACTCCTGAGAAGCTTGGGTCCTCATCTTGAGCACTGATTCCTTGCTCCGGAGGGAAGATGGTGCACTGCTCAGCCTCATGAAGCTTGTTGCATTGGCTTCCCTGATGGGAACTCAGCTTTCCTCATTGCTGGAGGAGCTAGGACCTCACTGTTGCTGAGGATGGCTGTGATACTTTTGGGGGAACTCTGGTGTTTATGTTGAGCATTGCTTCCTAGGTCCAGTTCATATCCATCAGCTTGCTAGCACAGATCCATATCCCACTGGCATAGACTTCCTAGCTTCCACAGTGACCTTTTGTTATTTCCAGCACAGACCATGAAACAGACCTGCATGAGACTTTGTTGTGGGCTCTAGGCCTCCAGGTGAACTGAGAGGAGGCATTGTTATGAGCTCTAGGTTTTCATTTGGATTCATGCAGAATATTAGGATCTAGGCTCTTAGTTGAAGTCTTTAGTGTTTTATGTGTGTGGAAAGTTATCCTGCATTTCTTAAATATGATTCTTAGAAAATAGTATTATAAAATGTGTCCTGTGTTATTTGTTACCCTTGCAAAAACTTCAAATCAGGACGCCTGTACCCTAGCCTATTGTCCACACTAGATGGAATTCACTGCTTCTTTTTTATTTCAACATTGAACAGAATCCAGACTTTGTTAAGAGTGCTTTTGATTGCTTTGTAACAACTATTTATTTATAATTCTGTTTTTGTCTAATCTTTGTGAGGTTCACATTTCTATTTCTATTCTTAGAATTTAGTAATAGAATAAACTGTGTTCTACAGTCATTTTTTAAGTAAATGAATTAATACATTCAAAATGTGCCTTTGTTCCAAATACAATATTCCAGTTATTTGTCTGATATTATTGCCCAGAAATTCTATTATGTCATATGATCATATTTTATTAATTCTTTAGAATTTAAATACTCTATTACTTTATTAGTTATTTAAATTTAAATGAACAAATTCAACTACTGATTGTGCAAAACAAATCATTTCTGAAAAAAAAATCATTTCTTTTTCAGTTTGCTTTTCTTCAGTGAACCTTTCATTTGAAAAAGTGCTAACACAAATAAAATTATGTAAGAGGAATAACAAAGCGACATCATATGTATATTTCTTTTGTTGCTAGTATTCATTTTTGCTCTTATTTTATGAATAAAGTAATCAATTTTTGGAGTCTGGAGTAAATTTTGATTCTTGATGAGTTTCTTCAATATTTAAACTGCTGACATTCAGTGTGAACTTGGTAAAGATTGTCTTGCTCCATCATGGTAAATCTAATTGTATCAGCTTGTGCTTGTAGATAGTATGATTGTTCATGTTCAGTTTATTTTAGGAGATATTTCTAAATGCTTTAACAGAGTAATTAATTGTTTGTATAGTAACTATCATTCAAAAACTAATTATTTCCAAAATGTCAGTCCATTTATTTGAAGTATATTACACAGTCTCTTTCAGTTGAAATCTGAGGCTGGAAAAAAATCTAGTTCAGGAAGCTGTGACTAGAATATGGAGGACATCTGCTGTTAGGGCCGCTGTGACAACAGTGTCTTACAAACGACTTCATCATGATGTACTTGGTGACATTAGAGTACTACAAGGTTTAGTTTGTGGAAACCAGGCCAGTTTCCAATTGGTCTTGCAGTAGCACATGTGTTTGTTCAGCACTGTTAATGACTCAACTGGTTTGATGTTCCTGGTAAATTGTTTGATAGCTCTTTACAAGGTCATGTATGATCAAAAACTATCTAAAAAAGACATTATAAATATCTTAAAATTGAATAAAGGTAGATCCTACTCCTAGAAAATGTTATCTTGTAGGAAAAATAAATTCATTTGTGGCATTGTGCTTCTGGCTGTACAGAAACTCTAGAAATAAGCAACTAGCAATTGTTCCAAGGAATTTTATCACTGAATGGCATTACTGTGGCAATTCCCTAAACTTTAACAAGGATGCTGAGCCTGAAGCACTGCAGAATCCCTCTGCCAGATGATTCATTGAGGCAACTGGCAAAGATCCTGAGATATGCTATGTGATTATGATCATTAAATTCTGATCTGGGAAAGAAAAGACATTGAAGGAGTTTAGCATGTATTTCTGGAAGCATATCTGTTGCATGGTAAGTGGTAATTTGTTATTTCCAGGCAAAGAGAAGTTGCATAAGCATTGAGACTGAGAGTTTTAAATTTCAGTGATAAAGTGCCCATAGGTCAAGTGACTTAACTGCATCCAGCACTTCAACACTCATCTTCTACAGAGGTTGTTTCAAAAATGTAAATGTATGACTTAGCTTTATTGTAAGTACCATATCCTTTATGCATTGAAATTCATTGTATTTGATAGAGTCCTTATTTTGCATAAAATTCTTTAAATTTTTATTGCTAGTATATATTTGTGGTACATAATAACTGCTTTCATTATTGGAGAGTTGGTACACATATATCTCACGTTGACATTTTTACTCCACCTGTCCCTTACCTACTCCTCTGCTTCCACAGAGCCTCTTCTCATTGCCACAAGTCTACTTCCCTATTTCCTACCATCACTTCCTTATTTTCCTCTTTCAATTATTTGTAGTGTGAGTTCCTCAAAAAGAGAACACACCGTATCTAGACTTCCACATCTGAGTTATTTCGTTTAGCCTTAGGATCCCAAGATCCACCTGTTTTCCTACAAATAACTCAAATTTATCCTTCCTTATGGATTAATAGTATTCCAGGTGATACATATCCAGTAACATTTCTTTATCCATTCATCTGTTCGTGGGTACACACGCCACATCCATAATTTAGTTATTGTGAATTGTCCTGCTTTAAAACTTGTGTGCATATATACCCAGAAGAGAGATACTTGGACAAATGGGACTTTTATTTTCAGTTCTTTTCCCCCCTCACAATCTCACCAGCATTTGTCATTTTAGAAGATTTTTATGGTCACCATTCTTACTGGAGTAATATGGAATCTGTGTTACTTTCATTTGTATTTCTTTAATTGCCAAAAAAGCTAAACAATTTATCATATTTTTTATGGTATGCACCATTTCTATGTCTTTTGAGAAGTGTCTCATAATTTCAAAGGTTGTTTTTGATAGTTTTTTTTTCCCTTGGGAAATCCATATTTTTAGTTATTTTTATATTCTATCTATCTATCTGTCTATCTATCTATCTATATCTATCTATCTATCTATCTATCTATCTATCTATCTATCTATCTATCCATTCCCATTCTTCAGGTTGTCTTATTAGTCTTTTGAGTATTTCCACTGCTGTGCAGAAGGTTTTAATCTGAAAATAGTTTCTCAAAGTGCCTGTTTATTCTAACAGCATTTCCTGGACACTCAGAAATAGGTTTTAAGCTGGCTTGTTGTGCTGGGTTTTGGGCAGCGCAGTGCACCTAATAATATAAGGAAAACTTTATTGATGATTTAGAGTGAGTAGAAATGTGCCCAGAGGTATTTTATATATGAAATGATTTGGACATGATACCAGACAATAAATGATAAAGCCTAAAATCTGAGTCTGTATTCTATTTTTTTTATAAAAATAGCCCATAACTCTATTTATTATGGTTCTCATGTATAAAATTATAGGTTAGAAGATTTATGGAGTCCATTTTAATTCTATTCTTCTGTAATTTAGAATTAGCATATATAAATAGATTATAGTTGGTAAGAAATTCTGAGTCTTCTTTAAAAAAATATCCACATACGGGAGCTTTCAATTTTTCTTGAATTAAACATGACCATATCATTGAACTCTAGCAGTAGAGTCTTAATCATTCAATCAAGAACACTAAATTTAAACCAAATATGTAAGGGAAGCAATTAAAATTTGAATATTTATCTAAAATTATTACACACAGTAATAATTTAAGAGTACTGAATCATTAAAAATGTGTCAACAGCAATTATTCTATCTGGCTTGGCCATCTAAATATCAACCATATTTGCAACACAATATTTCAGTTATTAAGACATAGTGATGGTTTGCTGATTTCAATAATACCAAAAGTAAATGTCAGTAGGATAGAGTAAAGATTATGTACTAATTTACCCAGAGAAGAAATCTAAAGACTCAAAAAGTGAATGTGCAATTTATGTTCTCAGAGGACGTTTATGATGGGGATATATTTTTAAGGCAAGTAAGGATGTTAAGAAAATTGTTATCAATTTTGAAAAGTAAAATAAATTGGGGGGGGGCTGGCGAGATAGTTCAGTGGACTAAAGCACCTGCTTAGGCAAGTTTAGGCAAGCTTGGGGACCATGGCTCAATCCCTGATGCCACATGCTGTGCCAGCCCCATCAAGGTGGGCTAAGCCAGCCACAGAGTCAAGGCGTAGTGACACACACCTATAATCACCCAACTGAGGAGGCTGAAAACAGGAGGATCACCATGAGTATGAGCTGCATGGAGAGACTCTGCAACAACCAAATACATTAAAAAAATATTTTGAACATAAAACTAACTTCAATATATTTCTATAGGAAAAAAAAACACAAAAGGATCTATAGCCTTTTTTTTTTGTAATACTGCTTAAAAGAAATCAATTTTTAATAAAAATTACTTGTTTATTTATTTATTTATTTATTTATCTGTTATGCAGCACAAACTTCCTCCCCCGTGCTGGGATTGCAGATGTGAAACACCATGCCTGTTTGCTTTCTTTCTTTCTTTCTTTCTTTCTTTCTTTCTTTCTTTCTTTCTTTCTTTCTTCCTTCCTTCCTTCCTTCCTTCCTTCCTTCCTTCCTTCCTTCCTTCCTTCCTTTCTTTCTTTCTTTCTTTCTTTCTTTCTTTCTTTCTTTCTTTCTTTCTTTCTTTCCTTCTTTCTTTCTATAAGGTCTTCAAGGTCTTTCTTTCTACAGGTTCTACAAGATCTCACTGCACAAATTGGACTCCTACTAATCTTCCTGTTTTCACCCTCCCAAACACAGGGATTATAGGGGCACAACACCACACCCAGTCTCATTTGCTGTCTCAGTGCACCTGGGGGTGGGGTCAGCATGGCATGCTTGGGATTTAACCCTTGTCCCTGTGTCTGCCTGAGCCGGCACTTTAATCCACTGAGCTCTCTGTCCAGCCCTCGATGCCTGATTTTGGTGGCTGGCACAGCACCTTGGATTTCAGAGACCAGCAGGGCATCCAGGATCTGGGATCAAACGCAGGTCTTATTTATACTTGCCAGGCAGGTATTTAGTCTGCCAAGCCATCTTCCCAGCCCTTACAAAGAAATATTAAAGAAAGGAATTTCAAGAAAGCCTTGAAAATGATGGTTTGATATCTTGATAAAAAGTTTAAAATTAAATGTGTAGGAAATATATTTTTTTCACTTTTTATAGGTCAGTTTTTAAAATAAGGCAAGGGAAATTGCTGGGAACATTGGACACTTAGTCACAGGAAGGATAGGGTAGATTTTTTTTTTTTAATACTATACCTACTTCCATTAGGGAAACTGAAGGGAATGGAGATTGTATATATTATCAGGCATCATTATTAATGGAAGTTGTAAGATTATATTTCTGTGTACTTATACTATTAGCTCTTTTACAGTATGACTTTATCTGGCAGGTTTTCCTCCATCTTACATATTATTTTATCTTAACTCTACATCTGATGAAAGTGTTTATTATACAGACATAAAACTTTCATTTATTTTCTTAAAATGTATTTAGTACAGAGTCTGCAGGGTCTCACTACATAGATCAGACTTGTAGTGATCCTTCCTGTTTTTCAGCCTCCCAAGAGCTGGGATTATAGGCACATGCTACCATGCCCAGTCTCCATTGCTATCTCAGCATGCCTCAGGGGCAGGGCTGGCATGGCAGGCCAAAACTTACCTTTATTATGGCATTTATTAGGAGCCAGATATAATTTTACATATTTTATAAATACTAAATTAGACCATTCTCACATTAATCCTGGGGTAGCAAGGCTTTATTTTGGTCCCTCCATCTTGCCTTCTGATTTTCATCTTCTTGGGTAGTTCCCTTCAATAGTGTGGCAAGTTTGATATGTGGATACTGTAGCACTTCTGACATTAGATTGTGAAAGACATGAAACACCATGAAACTATCTCTCTCCAACAGAATCCTTGAAAGGCACCTGTAGTCCTAAGTTTTATAAAATCATAGTAAAAGAATTAAATTAAATACTTTTGTTTTCCATGTATTTTCTTTCTACAGGTTATTCACATTAAAAAAAATATTTTATGTGTGCTCTCACTTTTTCTTTTCTTTTTTTTTCCGGCGGAACCAGGGATTTTTTTTTTTTTTTGATTAAAAATGGTTAGTATCTATTTTTATTGCCAAATCTGTCACTCAGATTAAAAGATATAGTTTTTTTTTTCCTTTATTTTTATTTTATTAAAATACAAATGTCAATCAGACAGTTTCAAGACACCTTAGCCATACAGATTCGATGAATTAATACATTGTAAACTGTTTTCATAACGTTTTGGTATTGTACAAGGTGCATACATGATATTATATTTACAGATATTATTTTAGCAGATATTTCTTATCAGTGAATTAAGAATGTAGTTGCTTACTTATCTTATTTTTTTATACCTGAATTATATCAAAAATTCAATAATTATTTACCTAGTGGATGACCCTAGTACTAAAAGCCGAAATAATATCCTGTCCAACCACCATTAGTGCAGATCTTGCCTCTCATAGAATTATGTAGAAGCACAGCATTATGTATCCCAACTGTACTAAACGACCTAGAATAGCAAAGGCAACCTTGGCCAATAAAGACAAGGCAGGAGGCATCACAATTCCTGATTTGAAATTATACTACAAAGCCACTGTGATAAAATCAACCTGGTATTGGCAACAAAATGGACCTGAGGATCAGTGTAATAGATTAGAAGATGCAGAGGCATCTACGAAAACACTCAGCCATCTTATCTTCGACAAAGGGGCTACACAAGCTCACTGGAAGAAAGATAGCCTCTTTAACAAGTGGTGCTGGAAAACATGGCTTTCTACATGCCGAAAACTAAAACTTGACCCAGCTCTATCACCATGCACTAAGTTAAGGTCAAAATGGTTTAAAGATCTAAACATTAAAACAGAAACACTCAATCTCCTGGCAGAGAAAGTAGGAGGAACTCTTGAAGACATAGGGGTAGGTAAAGAGTTCATGAACAAACACATTCGCACAGGAAGCTCTTGAAAGAATCAACAAATGGGATCAACTCTTCTTAAAGAGCTTCTGCATGTCAAAAAAAATTGTCAACAGAGTGAAAAGACAACCCACAAACTTTGAAAAAATCCTAACTAATAAGCAATCAGACAGAGGACTACTGTCTAGAATTTATAAAGAACTAAGATATAACAGGGCACTCAAATTTAGAGACCCAATTCAGAAAGGGAACCAGGGATTGAACTCAGGTCCTTGTCCTTGCCAAGGAAGTGCTTATTCCATTGAGCCATATCCCTGGCTCCTACTCTCACTTTTTCTTGTTGACAACTGCTGTATCATGTACAGCTGGGTAGAGAGGACATTGTGCTGAAGAGGTGAGGCCTCTCACCAACAATGATGTGGCTGTCCTTAGAAGCAGATCTGAGGGCCAGTGGTGAGCTTTTAGAGGACAGTAGCCTGAGCCAGTAGCTGAAGTGAAACTTTGGGAGTCGTCCTGAGCTGGAACCACCTAGCCAAGCTGTTTAGATTCATTCATTGCATGTAAGTCCCTCTTATCAATGGCATTAACAGAAAAATACTATCATTTTTCTCAAGTCTGAAGTTTACAGTCTTTCTGAACTAGGAGGAAGTTGTACAGTTTTTAAATTTCAGACTGGGAAGTCTCCAAAAGATTAGGAAGTCTCACAAGAAGAACAGATAAAAATATGAAGTGGAAGAGAGTGGTGAGTATGCATCACCGGCAGGAAGAAGTTAAAGAGAGTTGAAGGGGTGTGATGCATTAGCTGAGCAGTTTGTTGGGGATGGTCTCTCACCTCAGACAGATAATTGCCTACTGTCTGGTAAGCTGGGAGCTGAAACCTGTTTCCTTGGTTACAGGGAACTTGATGCTCAATAGTCAAAAGCAAAATGATTTAAAGAATATTTGTTTCATAGCTGAGTGGGCTAAGAGAAAATAGCAGCTTTGCTTGGACTGATGTTGTCTTTATATGACCAGTGATTTCAGGCTTAATGTGTCTTGCTTGAATCACTGAAATCCAGCAACCCAAGACACGAGAAAATGCAATGTGTTGAATGTGACACAGATATAAAAAAGATAGAGTCAAACTGAGTGGAGAATAACTCAGCATGGATATTTATAGAAATAATACAAATTTAGAATTTATATGTAGCAAATGATGACGGTTCAAAAATTCCATTTAAGAATTTTATATCAAAGATACATGGCAAAGTGTGAAGTTTATAGCATGTCTTCATGTTTATTTAAACAGCAAACTGAAAAATTTGCCAATTATTAGGAAAAACTGAAAATTTATGAGCAATTGAATCCAATTTTTAACTTTTCAGAAATAGGCTTTACAGTAGCTGTACCATAATGAGAGGCTCTGTCTCTGGAAGTGTTTCCAGGCTTCTTTACCACAAACAGTTTACCTGTCACCTTTATCGCATGTAAATGCCCTTAAATTTTTACATGTTATGATTATTGCTTCAATGCCTGTCTCTGCCAGGGCCCTGCGTACTAACACGAATTAGACATTTATGTAACACTATGTGCATGTGATTGACACACACTAGGAACTCAGCAAAATGTCAGCTAATTGAAGACTGTATTAAACCTAGTATTGGAAAATACAGTGGTTCATAAGTTTTTATTTTATTATGTAGATGATTGCTATTAAAAGTGGACAAGCTTGATAGAAGTCTAAAATGGCAGAGAAGTATTATTTGATAATACTTTTTCAATTATCCAAATGCAAGTAATCAGTTATATTTTATAATATGAATAATTTTAAAGGTCAAATGATAATTTAGTACTTAAACTAATAATTTCATTTCTTCACATTATTTTATATGTTATTAAATATTTTTTAGAAAGTAGATTTTGAGAGGTATTTAAGAACAGTTATTTATATTTTTCAGTTGTTTCAAATGATTCATCCTCTTCTTTCTTCATATATAACAAAATAATTTTTCATTTATATAATATTTTATTGTACCCATTATGTTCCTGACACTGTTCTAAGCATATAATCCCTAGTACTTAATACCTTGTATGAAAAAGTTCTGTGTTCAGGGAGTTTAATTTTAGTGGCAGAACAAATAAAATAAATTTAATCTGATAACAAAGTGCTCCTATTTGGGCATGTTGAGTTTATGAAGACTAATTAATATCCCATAAGAATCTTGCAAGAAAAAATATGTATCTGCCTTATATGCATGAAGCATCTTCAGGAGGCATGAAGACCACAGGTTAGGATTTGTTACGCAGAATAACAATGATATGTGAGCCCACCGGCATTGGGCAGAATCTCCGATGGCAGGTGTGTGCACAAGCAGCGTGGAGAGCAGAGGACAGAATCTTGGGCAACTCAGTATTTAGAAGTCTATCAGAGAAGAATAATCCATGAAAGTATGACAGAGGATGGTATCAAGCTCAAAGAAGAAGTATATTTCAACAAGAAGGGTTTGGTCACTCATGTCATGTGCTATAAGAAGTAGAAATGACAAGGTCAAAACATTTTGGTTTTACAATATGGCAGCCCTCAGTGAGTCATGTAGTCTTACTACTTCTTGTAGTAGTAGTAACAATGCCAATTTTAATCTCTCTCTCTCTCTCTCTCTCTGTGTGTGAGAGAGAGAGAAAGAGAGAGAGAGAGAGAGAGAGAGAGAGAGAGAGAGAGAGAGAGAGAGAGAGAGCTCTACCTCCTTCTAAGGGCCAGATACTGTTTAATGTGTATCTTCTGGGTATTAAGCAATCTAATGTTTACTGTACAGTCACTTGTCAGGGGCAGTTAAGACACTATGTAAGGGTACAGTCCTCTGGGAGCTTCTGGAGGAGCCTGAAAGAGCCCTTTGTCAGCTCACTCACAGGCTGAAGTTCTCAGATCCTCACTGGCTGCTGGCAGAAGGCCGGTTTCTGTCCCAAACCTTATCCAAAGAACTGATCTGATCATGGCAGTGTTTTCCACAGAGCAGAAGCCAAGAGCCAATGAAGACTGAACCTTCTTGTGACCTGTGTTCAGAAGATACTCTACACATGTACTGTTTTGTTCTATAGTGTTTCACAAAGTGGTTTCCTATTGGAAATTAGTCTCTACCATTTTAAGTGAGTGTCAAAGAACTACAAATGTGTTTTGTGAAATATCAAAAAGCAACAGCTTGAGGAAATATTTCAAAGGAATATCAAGGAGATGAAAAGCTAAAAAGAGCTCTGGAAGAGCTATGGAATTAATGTTCTTTTTACTGGCTATCCTAAGGCATGTAGTTAAGTGATAAGAATGGAGAATCAGTACAAAGGGGGAATGCTACGTGGAGATTCTTGAGCAGGTTTGGTGAGGGAAGAGATCTGTACAAAAAGACAAAAGCAGAGGATATTGTTTTTCTGGAAATCAGTGGGTAGAGCATGATGGGTACATGGACAGTTAGAGAGATGGGGTAGGATTTTCTAATTTATTTTTTCTGGAAAGTATTGTTGAGTACAGTGGTGGAGAAGCAGAAATAAGGAAGGTGATGTTAGGACCTTTACATAAGAAAAAAATGGGAGAAGTGAGTTAGCCCAAAGAGTGGGGAAATAATTTTACTGTAGAATTTATGAGAGGATTATCTGGCACTTGTGAGTGCTCATTTGAGATTCATGATCATAAATATAAGTGCGTTTAGTCAGCACATTTGTGGGATTATGGCTGTCTTAGGCTAAATGTCATTACCAGGTGCCTGAATTATGACCATAGGTACCCAACTAATCTTTCATCCCCCAGGTTTCCCTCAATACAGCTGCATCAATTTTCCTAAAACACTCTTCAGCATAAATTAAGCTGTAGGCCAAAAACTTTCATTGTTTTATTTTGCTTGTTAAGGCCAAATCCTTATCTATGTCATTGTACATCCGTAGACTTTATCTCCAGCAATGGCAAAACAGGAACTACTTTCCATGGGGCAGAAACATGACCTACTTTTGAATGCTTATTATGGCATTTGACTGAAACCCTTCAAGATTATGAGATTCTGGGAGATTAGAAAGGGGCTCACTATTCTAGTGAGATGTGCTGATGACCTCAAACGTTAGCAGGAGAGGGAGATGAGCTAATGATGGAGGGAGATGAAAGAAACTAACCTGTCCTTGCTTACATGTAAGAGTAATCAAGGATTTAGTGGTGAAGAAATTTTTCACTTACCTGATAATTTAGATGATAGTGACATTTGCTGAAAAAGAGAATAGAGTAGAACAGGGAGAAACAGAATGCTGAGAAAAAGAAGTCCAGCTTACTACATAATAATTTTGAGATTGGTAAATAACTGTGGTTCCCTAAGCCTCACATTTCTTTTTTTCTGTTATGCTTCTCACCCTCTTCTTTCAATCTGTATTTAGTGATAAAATCCAGTTTATTTCCCAGAGTCCTAGTTCTTCGCACTGCTTGCAACTGCGCCATCCTTCACCTGCTTATTTTATTCATTTATCTATTTATGATACTAGGGATCAAACTCCAGACCTTGCGTTTGCCAGGCAGGCGTTTATGCTACTGAGCTGTCCTGGGGGCCTTTCAGGCTCTGATCTTGAGTGTCAATCAGGGGTGCTTGCTGAACACAGTTTACTTTGCTTCCCCATGGGATGTACCCTAAGGCTCTCATTGTTTCATTTGGGTGGCACCTATCATGCTTGAAATGTTTCCTGTTTCTGTGTCCTCAGTTCAAGCAGCATTTCCTTGAAGAAGAAAGTATTTCATTTTGTGCACAACTAAGTCCTCAGCCTTAGCCTAGAATTTAACATAAGGAGTCCCTCAAGAAATATTTTGTAAATTGATAATGAACTTTGAGGCCATGAACAAGGCTGGAGAAATTACATTTGTGTATTTATATCACGTACAACCAAGATCCCCTCTAAGAGAAACTGGACAATAAGAAAAGAATAGGAATCATTTTGAAAGAGAACCACAGCTTGAGGACATAAAGGCCATTGGAATCTGAAATTTTGCTTCATTGAGCGCTCCTTGAGGAGCCCAAAGAAATCTCCTCCTTGGCAGCTGCTGGCTTGTGCTATCAAAGTGCACGTCTTGGGCCACTGCATCCAGGAAGCGTACGCTGAATATGATCATGTTTCCATGGACACCAGGCAGCAGCAAGAGAGAGAAGGAAGGCACTAATGCCATACTTCAGTCTTAACAAAAGCAGGATTAAGGAGAAGCAAGTAATTGAAAAGGAAAAGACAAAATGCTCACGTGTTGCACGTGGAAACAAAATCAGGTATTAGCCAGTTAAGTAGCAGAAACTTTAGTTCTCTGTTTTTATCCCCTCAAACTCTTTTGAAAAGTGGCAATATTTAAATGAATAGGTGAGACGTATGTCCTCTAATGGCTAATTCTGATAATTACACAAGTGAACGATTTCCTTTTTTTTAGAGATAACAGAGAGAAAAATACGGCTTGTTTTATTATTCAATTTCATTCTGAAATATTAACACTGCACAAAGCCAATCAGAAGACCATATTTTAATGCACTGGGAAGTAATTATTTCAAATAAATACATAAATGTGAAAAATATAATGTATGTAAAGCTGTATAAATGGATGGTTATGGTGAATTAGTATATAACATTACTTAGTCGATGGCTTAGGGTTTCATTAAATAAAATAATGAAAGACCTGAGTTAGCAAGAAAGAGCTCTTTTGTTCTATTTCAGTTGCTTTAGGTTGTTAATCTGGCCCAAGATGATCAATTTGTCGTTTATCATAATAATTAGGAGTAGATTTACTGAGCATTAGTGTAATTTTCAATCATGCTAATAGTTGTGCAATCCGCTTCATTAATATAAATGAGGGAAATTAGAGCCATGACATTTTAAAGAAGCAGCAGAAGCTGCAGGAACTTTCATGGATCCTCCCTAAATTCCATTAATGCAACAGCAATGTGTCGTTTCTCGGTACTTATTTTCACTCTCTTATTTTCCATTGCTGATAGTTCCTCAGATTGGTTAATTAGCATACTAACCTCTTAATTTAAAGGACTGCTATGATTTGTTCTAAATCATATGTACTTATCTTGTCTCATTATATTTAACCCTTTCAAATGTTCAGTCAATAGCATTTATGGAGTAGTCACCCATGCAATTGGTAATTAGATATTTCAGCACAGTACAAACACAAGAGCTAGTCTCTGTTTGCTAGGATTTAGAATTCAGAAAAAAATGTAGATTGCATCCATGTAATTAAAAACATGAAGACAGTTTTGAACATAAAAATTACTCTTTGTTACACTCTTAAAATTCTGATTTTAGCCGTTCTGGGTGGTATACACACGTAATTCTAGCATGCAGGAGGCAGAGGCAGGGAGATCACAATAAGATCAAGACCAACCTAGTTACACAGTGGAAACTGTCTCAGAAAAAAAAAATCTGATTTATATCATCACTATGCCAAAATAAATTCCCTTCTTCCTGGTTTATATTCACTTAATCATTTCCACAAAATCTTTCCTGAAAAGTGACTAAATAGCACCTTATGTTTGTCATTTTTAACTGTGCTTTCCATTCTCTCTTCATAGTACTTATCAAATTACGAGCCAATATCTGCTTTTCTCATTATTTATTTAGTGTCTCTTCCTCTAGAGTATAAGTAAATTGCAGTCAGAAATCACAGCTATCCCATGGTTTGTTATTGTGATGCTCAAGAAGTATTTAGTGGTGAATAAAAGAGTGACCTGCTACACTTGCGATGTTTTGCTCTAGCAAAAATTAAATGGTAAACTTGCTTGACATTAGAATCTGGACATATGTTGTTCCTTTTTTTAATGAAATTAAGTATCTGCTTTGGCCTTAGATGTTTTACTCTGTTTATTGAAGAGAAATACTCATCTTCTTCAGGAGAGGTGTTTCTTTCCCCCGACCCCAACTCTGTCTATACAATGGAAACCATCAAGTTGGGTAAAATACCTCTGGGCACCAGTATTAGCAGAAATAAAAAGGTGCAGTAACTTGTCTTCTCATTCATTTTTTCCTTTATCCTTTCAGGATTTTATTTTGTTTAATTTTGCCTGGGCCTGAGCATTAAGCTGATAAAACACAACAGAAGAACTATATACAGATTAATGTAGAATAAGTTTTATGTGACAGGAGATGTTATAGAAGGAGATAGAGACCCACAGATGCAAAATCTAGCAGTTTGATTATAGATTGGAGAAAGAATACTAAATTATAAAATTGTAGCAGGTGAAGGGTTAGGCTGGGATAGTTAATTAGGTTAGGTGGTCAGAAACATCAGATTAGTGTCATAGAATTTGTATAGCTGTCTCTGCCTCAAAATCTGATAATAAGAATGATACTTTTCTTCTCTGATATTAGGAAAGTATATTTCACTGCAGAATTTAATCTGCTGGACTCAAAAGAGCATGGTCTTCAGATTGGTCTTCTTAAACCTGCTTTATTTCAAGCAACTCTCAGCCACACACAGCACAGTCCTTGTTTATAAAAATAAATAATACTAGCCTAGTTGCTGAAACAGTAACGAGAAGGGTTCATGTAACTGGTCAATGGCAGAACTTATCTGAATTTATTCTAAAGAACCAGAACCTGTATTCTTCCCACTAAGACACATAGCTATTTCAAAGGACTTCACACTTCATGAAAAAATAATAACAATACTGTGACATAATAAGATTACATGTGGAAATTGTGTACTTGACAAAGATGGCTAGAAAATAAGGCATCGCCTGATAGCAGAAAGGCTGGGGAGTGGAGTGTGGGAGGGTGGGAAGAAGGTGAATCAAGAGGCAAATTAGGAAGTTATTGCTTATCCTGAAAAAAAGGTCAAAAGGCAGTAAGAATGAAGGGATGAGCTGGATTCCAGAGTTGTTGAAAGGAGAAACCCAATAGGTTTTAAACACATAGTTGTATGAGTGGGGAAGAGACATAGATAGCTGAAGGAGAGGGGTCTTACGTGACAGCTTCTCTTCATCTTTTGGTATCTGGGTGCATGATTTTACCCTTTGTAGAAGTTAGAAATATAGGTTAGGAAATAATTTGAGAAAACACAAAAACTTCCTGGTTCTGTTTCCTTCTCACATTACAGGGACAGATGGAGGGGCTCTGACTTTTGCTTGCTATGCCGTGGACTGGCTTATGCTGGGAATGCAGTGTCATTAGGCACTGCTGCTGTGGTTTATCCTCACAGTTCTCAATGTTTATTCCCAACTATGCATGGAAGAAGGTTACTGTAGGTGTATTTTCTTTGCAGTCTTCACACCAAATCTGTGAGATAAACATTCACCTTTACTGTGTACCAAGTAAGCTAAGGCATTATAAGATTTGAATATTACTGAACGATATTGCTAAATGCCCGAGTGGAGATTCAGCCTGTCTCCAGTGACTTGTGCATTTCCCACGCCTTCCCTCTACTCAGTTTCAAAATATTTGAGCCTGAAGCACACACAGGACATCCACATATGTCAGTTTGTGAAGTATGGATAATAATAATTCCCTAAATGTACATGAAAGCATGAACCTCAGGTACTCAATCAAACATGGTAATTATCTCTGAAAACTTTTCATTCTCCATATCTGATATTAATTAATTTCTAGAAAGAATTTGATTAAACAATGGGTTCCTAAGTAGTCTGCGATGCCAATGAAATCCAGCTGAAAAATGACTTTCACAATGCTAAGGATGCTTTCTTTTTTTTTTTTTAATGTATGTAGTACACAGTCTCATTACATGGATCAGACTCATGGTGATCCTCCTGTTTTCAGCCTACCAAGCACTGAGATTACAGGCAAGCACCACCATGCTCAATCTCAATTGCCTTCTCAGTGCACTCCAGGAGCAGGGCCTGCATAACACCAGGGATTGAAACCTAGTTCGAAGGCTGCTTTTACTTAATGCCTCCAATAAAGAAAAATAAGCTAAAGAAACTAGATTATTTAATAAAAAGGTTTTTGTGAAGAGACTGATATGTAGGAAAAACATTCCAACTACTGCAGTAGCCTTTAAGTTGTACCAAGAGAGCCTTGTTTTCTTGAATTGTATAACATTTTCAAGTTGAGTGGCATTCAGACTTTTGTTATGTTAACCATAAACTCTGCCTACCACCTGTAGGGCTGGTGTTTGTGATGCATGATCTAGAGATTTAATCGGTGCTTTAATTAATCCTACAGGGGCAGGTAGAATCTGCGGTTCAAGATTTATTACCTTTCAGTGTGTTAAACCTACCATTAATTTTTTTTCTCAAGATGAACAATGCATTAATTTAGTAGAAATGACATAAAGAAACACCACAGACTGCACAGCTTAAACAAAAGAAACTTATTTTATTATGGTTTTGGAGGTTAAAAGCCTGACATCAAGATATTGATGTGTTTGGGTTTTTTGTTTCTTTGTTTGTTTTTCCATCTCTTGGTCTCTCTGTCTCTCTGTCTCTGTCTCTCTCTCTGTCTCTCGCTCTTTCTGTCTCTCTGTCTCTGTCTCTCTGTCTCTGTCCCTCTCTGCCTCTCTCTGTCTCTCTGTGTCTCTATCGCTATGTCTTTCTGTCCTCTGTCTCTCTCTCCCTTTCCCTCTCTCCCCTTGCCTTACAGGGGATCACTCCTCTTTTCCCATGGCCTCTGCCAGTGCGCACATCCTTGATGTGCCTTTGTTTTCCTACAGGACACTTGCCTCTAGGTTTAGAGCACTCTGTGTGATATCCATTAGTCTTAATTGCTTCATGAAAGGCTCTCAGAATACAATGAATATCCTAATATGAGGAGTTTGGGCTGCAATACTGTGAATTAGAAGGTGAATGAAGTTAGTTCATAAAGAAGATATTTTCTTGAAGGGAATGATTTTTGAACTTGTTCAGACTATCTCTTCTTCCCTTTGGTTTTATTACTTGCTAAGTAAGGACATCAACACGATGTTAGATATTATGGTGCTATGAAAGCTGCTGGAACAGGGCTGAGAACACCATGAGAGTCCCCCACTTGCTTCTGCAATGCACACAACATTTTATGACTGCTTGGAATTTCAGTTATAGCAACAAAATTCTGGAACTTTAAATTTGGAGAATACAGAGCCCACAAGATAACTCAGAGGACTAAAACACCTGATTAGGCAAGCACAGGGACCGAGGTTCGATCCCTGGCATCACATGCTGCTCCAGCCCTGTCCCTATGGCAGGATGAGCTGGCCAGGGTCTGAGCATGGTGGCACATAGCAGTAATCCCAGCATTGGGATGGCTGAAAGCAGCAGGATCATCACAAGTCCGAGCTGTGACCCTGCAACAACCAAATACATTAAAAAAAGAAAAATCTTAAATTGAGAAAATACTTTAGCAATAACAATGTCTCTCTTCCTTTTAAAAAAAAATGTGAAGAAGATACACTTATTTAGCTTGAGCATATTCAGTGATTTTATTCATGTGTTTTCTTTCTTGCTAAGTGGTTGGGGGAGACAGACACAGTTAAGACAGAAGGACAGCTTCATGTTTGAGTTATATTGTCACTATTTTTCTTGTCTGTGGTGTGCCAGGTTGTGAAATATTTGGATTTCAAATTATTTTTTAATTAAAATACATTTTAATTTTCAAAAATTTAATTTTTGTAAAAACTTTGCTAATTTGGGAAGTTATAGAAACTTTCATTACAGTGAATTTGGCTTTAATGAATTAATTGCCCTTTAGAAGAGAACTGTTTGCCAGTTTCCTTCAGAATTGATGCGCTAGCATCAGGTTGCCATCTGTCTTTACTTAATATAGGAGTCCTGCCATAGTGCAGAGATGGGGAAGCAGACCTCGCCCCAGCGCAGAGGCTTCTGTTCCCACTGCCTTCCCTGGGAGACTGAGTCCTCTGAAACTGGCTCGGTGTCTTCCGTGACTTGCTACAGTACATTAAGTTGACAAGGATTGTTGACTATCTTGGTAATAACGTTGTTAGAACTAAAACCAACTGTGATAAAATGTTCATTTGAAGAAATCCTAAGAGGCCTCTGTGTGGGCTTCAGTATTTCCAGTCATATTGCATATAGGACAGCATCGCTGTGGTAGGTAGAATGATAAGCTGGTCCCCAAGACTCTTACCTCCTGGTACGCAGGCGTGGAACAGTACTGTCCCTGGGAGTGTGGCAAAATCTCAAATATGCTATGAAAGTCACTACTGGATTAGGTTACTGTGTATAATGAATGGCGGTGGGCTAAGCTTTGCAGTTATTTTGTTTGGAGAGTAATTTGCTGCTTTCTTGCTATTCCAGATGAGAAGAAAAATTAATTTTTGTGAACTGATTCTAGGCAATGTTGATCACCATCCCAAAAGACACAATCTCATAATCCCCCAAACCATAATCTCTCTCTCTCTCTCTCTCTCTCTCTCTCTCTCTCTCTCTCTCTGTATTTTAGGGAAAGTCTACAGGGTGTTTAGGGTCTCACTACTAGATCAGACTTGTAGCGATTCTCCTGTTTACAGCTCTCAAGTGCTGGGATTCCAGACCCACGCTACCACTCCCAGTCTCACTGGGGTTGGGGCAAACCTGGCAGGTCTGGGGATCAAATCCTGGCCCCTTCGACTGCAAAACCATAATCTCAAATGCTCTCCTTAGGCACACTGTACATCTTTGATCACTTTGCTCTGTGGCCCCATTAATGTCCTTGATCAGAAAATTTGGGATACAACTGAGTTACAGGATGTTACAGTACACATTTTTCTATGTCCTGATCCTCACTGATCTAAAATTTCATAATTTCAAAATCCCTAAGGTCAAAAATCATGATCTCAACAAAATAAATTCCCAAACATTAAAATCCTCAAATCCAAATTCCCCATTTTATAATTATCATGTAAATGAGTGAGTAAGAGGATAGAAATATGAATTCTGGGGAACAGATTATGCACTTTTGGTTTTTCAGAGGATAGCTGCATCACGTAGGGCAGACTGGATGCCTGGAAATCTGATAGAAGGTATTTTTTAGGTATGTCTGGGAGAGTGTTCAGAGGAGACTGCATGTGTCTCACAGGATTTTGTAGGGAAGAACCGTCCTCAGAGTGAACGGGCATTACATGGGTATATGCTGTGGAGCTCTGGGGAGGAGTTATCCTAGCAATTTAAGAGTTTACTGTCTTCTGGAAAGAATAACTCAGGAAAGCAAAGCCCAGAATTTTGACATACTAAAACTAAGATGGTACTTCTTTCTCTTTCTCTCTCTCTCTCTCTCTCTCTCTCTCTCTCTCT